>SJJU01022338.1:0-10551 GCA_012932125.1 Conopomorpha cramerella | reverse complement strand
AATAATAAAGTTATTGCTAGATCTTTTTGTTGTTGTACGACATAGGCTATGTTATGTTTTACACCAATACGATGTCTTCATCGTCAGCAACATGACGTCCACTGCTGGACGACAGCCACCTCCAATGAATACTGTATTTGGACGGAAATGCCAATAATCGGCACGTTTGGCAGGCGGGTTGGCGATCGTAGTGGTGTTGTGGTTTAACTCACAGAGAGCGCTGTTGCTCGTCCTCTGGAGTTCCCTCGGTCGCTTCTTACGACCCCCATGACGGGAAATGTTGGGCTGAGGTGGCGACACATGACTCTATTCGCCGTCACCGCACGGCTTTCTGTCACTCTCACAGTATGTCTTATTCCAGGCAGTACCTATACTAAGTGTAATAGACCCAGAGCAATGGTCTTAGAAACATTGATGGGCTCGTCAATATGAACAACTTTTACTTTTTGTAAGTAGGTACTAGATAGGTATCTGTAAGTATTTAATTTTTTTTTTATCTAATTAAACTGAAATAAAAAAAAACTTATCGGAAGTTACTCAATGAAATAGCTACTAACTAGTTAATTTACACAAGCCTAAGTCCAGCCAAACTTTTATGATTTTATGAATTGTGTATATAGGCTATAAGTAGACAGTTAAAATTTGTAAGTAAAAAATTATTTCCTTCTTTTTAGGGCATTTAAATAAAAGCTTTCTTAAAAAGGTTTTTTTTGTTTATCTTTTTTTACGTTATTTTGAAATGCAATTAACAAGCGTTTGACCACCATCCTGCCTGATGTTAAGCAGCGATGGACACCTACCTATTTACCCGCGACTAGAAGACCTTCAGACTGTACTGCGCAGGAAACACGCACAAGTAATTCCACATCCTGGCAGTTCGTACTATGAAAATAGATGCAAACCGTTTGGTCCCCGTAAATTTTAATTCCACCTGATGTGGATGACGTTTAGCCGTTCCTCTATTTGTCCTATTGTAAAAATAGTTACACCGCTAAAAAGAGCGCATTCATCCTAGAATATTCATTAATCAGATACAAGATGTCTGATCCTGTCTTAAGGAGATCGGCGTACTGAGTACCCAAAAACGGCGAGCATGTATGAAGTTATTTATTAATGTGGAAGAGGCGATTGAGCACCCTGACAAGTGTATGTCCATGGTCTCTGCCTATCCCTCTGGGAAATGGGCGTGACTTATATTATGTATGCAAGTATTTGTAAGATGAAGGACCTTTCTTTTAAGTTTCATGATATACCAACGCTTACATACCTATACACATACAGTAAAAAAACGTGCAGCAAAGTGGAAATTTGTACAGCATACCACCCCTCACTAATTTGTCGGCCCTAAAATCGGGACCCCATATTTCTTTTATTGACAAACCATCCAACTGGGGTCTCAGAGCGAGGCGTTTGTTCATATTGCTGGAAAGAATAGGGGTGGAAGTCATAGATCATGATAGAATGGACGTAAAAACACCACTGTAGCTAGAAGGGTAAGATTAAAACTGGCACACACTCTCTTGTCTGTCAAAATTAGTTCGCGCCTGCCAAAACAGATGGCGTTTTCGGTTTTACGTTCCGTTTGTAGTAATATTTGTAGGTTAGGTTTATATGCTCAGTTACAGGTTTTACAACACTTGTAAGAAATATAATGTCACAATTGATTCAATAAATACGTTTCGAAATCCACGCATTCAATAGGTACCTACTATCAAGCTATTGTTCTGTGCTGCAATCTTAAGTGCCTGTACGTGCTGTCATTCCTATATCATTATTGTTATAGTTTAAACAACTTACCTCGGAAAGCACCGACAATTTTATCCATCGTGGATCTTTTAGCGAGAAGCTGTATAAAAAAAGTGCATGGACAACAGTATCTATAAAAATTTTAAAACATCAAGTGATGTAAGTTATAAAACAGCGTGTAACGGAACGCATCCCGCGGAGCTTCGCCGCCGCGCGCCGCGCTGCCGCCGCCGCCGCCGCCGGCCGGGACAACCCTCTCCCCGGACCAAGCAATGCAATAAGTCAGTCAGTGTTGCGCGCGCCGCCGACGTGAATGCACGCGTAGCGCCGCTCGCCGGATCCACACACACCATACACAAAAGCCAACAAATAAATAAAAGTAACACAAAACTAGTGCAGTGAACAGTGATGACCAGTATAACGTGTTCAGTTTAAGTGTTAACCGCTCAATGAGACGCCAATTACTCTACTGGATGTTGTGAATAATGACATGAAACAACGTTTTGTGCACCGATAATTCGGTGGTTCAGATTTTTTTATAGGTAATATTTGTTGCCGTTTGTGATTTCCTACTACTGTGATAATGGGCCAAGCAAATGCCATGGAATATGCAAACGAAAAGGTGTCTTTAAGCTCGTGCCACAAAAAGCTCCGCACCAGAACACTGCAGTGCGATTTGCTTTGCAAATTCTATGTGTATTTACAGCTTTTACATACAGCTGGCAGATTCGTTTAATTGACTGCTATGCGGGTGGGATTTCTTACCTATTTACCTATTGGTATTCTGACTATTAAAATTATTAGAACATACTTGTGTTACATATCTTTTATCTCAAAATAAGAATCGAGTAAGAACGCATGTTACCACAAACTTGTGAAATGAAAGAACTAAAATATCAATAGAAACAAATACTAGACTAAAAAGCCTATCTACCAATCTTCAATGAACACACTATAAATTAACTAGATATAGTTTTGTGAGGTAGTTCGTTTGAAATTACTATTTGTTTTCTTTAGGTTGTCAAAATGTTTACTCAGGCACATAATGTCGCCTGACTACTGTAATTTAATATAGCTTTTCAGAATACTCATCTACCTACCTATATTTTTATTGTCCACAAATGTTGAAATGAAATAAAACATGTAGGTAATATAAAATATTTTTATACGCACATATCGTTGTCTATGCTAGAACATAAATTTTCAAGTGATAAAATAGTATACTGTGACATTCATGGGTTTGTTGGCACAAAAATGTAGGTACTATTGTTATACCTATATAACAAATTATTTACATTATGAGCCTAATGAACCCGAATCACTAGAACGAGATTAAAAAATCAGAATAACAAAAGAGCATTAAACAAAAAGCCACAAAATTGCGATGTCGCTTGTCTCTTTGTAAGCGATCCTATTAAATTTACTGTGGGACTGTTTCTATGTCATTTGTTATCCTCTAGACTAGTGGCTTTGGGAGATAACGTGCTTTAGGTTTCATAAAACTCAAAGAATACTACATTGATGGACGGCTAAAAATCTGGTCTATCACCCCTAAGTTTGAAACTCAACAAATGTTTTACTTCTCACATTGCTAATTACAACCTAATTTATGTTTATAACGCAGGAAGAGTAATTAAAACTGTAACACCACTTTCTAGGCATGACTTACTATGATGAAATAATACATATTTTAAGGATTATAAACCCGCACACGGTTTCCGTGTCCATTGTATTTTGTTAAAATGGATACCTAAAATAGAGTCCTGCGTAATACATTCGCCTACAGCAAATTCCAAGTGTAAATGAATCCCATGCAATGGTCTTAGAAACGTTGTTGGGCTCGTCCATATGAACAACGTTTAATGTGGTCACAATGTAGGGAAACGAAACAATATCGCCAAAGTAAAAGTTGTTCATATTGACGAGCCTCACAACTTACACGCATTAGGCGTTTAGTCACTAGTTCATCACAATAGAAGTTCAATTAATATAAACTATTGTAGACGTTGACTGTCTGGGGGGCTTTAATGTGAAACACAATATTTCTAAAATTAAACTACATATAATCATTAATCTATGACACGTTAGTTACAACTTACGAACTTCTAGTAAAGTATCAAAATGAATAAGTAAGTACGTAAAAGAATACTCGATAAATAATATCACATAAAAGATACAATTTCTGCGTAACTTTGTAATAAATCATTCAATATCAGAGTGCGCGACGATCTAAGGAAACGTCAAACTTCTATTTATTACGAAAATGAATCATGAGTTATCCGAAAGAAAAAGATACGTATCAAAACAATTTTTTGTTTAATATTTTTATGAAGAGGAATTTTTATTTTGGTGAAAATAAAAGTCTCATTGCAGACCATACAGTTTTGTGGACGTTTACTAATAAATATGTGGTACAAAAACTCATCATCATCAGTTACATAACGTCCATTGTTGGACGAGGGTCTCCCCCTATGATTTTCATAATCATCTAACAAAAAACTCAGATTGAATAAATAGGAGAGAATTCAGAAGACTAAGAGAATGGACACCAAACATTTTCGAAACTAAACATTGAAATAGGTATTGTAAATATTTCAGAAAACATTTTTAGCTAAAGGAATGACGTGGAACTAACAGTTGATACCAACACTAATAAAATTAACATAAAGCCATTCAAATACACAACACAACTTTATAAAACTCACAAAAGACAAATACGAATCGTAGAACGTGAAACAAAAGACCGCTGTACGATAAGAAGCGAAAGACAAGGCGATGTTTACTTTACTAAAATATTAAGAGAAAAAAAAGAACGAGAGCAATTCTTCTAGGGTAGAGGAATTATATCTCTTGAACGGAAGTTATCACCCGCCTAACCGGTCTCGCAGCTACAAAAGCTCGTATTGAGACATCTTCTGTTCAACTTGGCCATTATACAATGATGCTTCGTAACATTGGAACTATTTGCATTGTGGTTGCATCTTTATATGGTCGTGTTATTTGAAATGTCGGTTACTGTATTATACTTTGAGCTGTTTCTGCCTGCAGTGCAGCTTTGAGTTTAGATTAAAATGTTGAATTATGAAACTGGAGATCAAGAGGAGTGGAATCAAACAAAGTAGAAGACAAATGTTTGTACGTACTTAAGACTTATTTAAACAAACATTTCAAAACCGAATTATTGTTTTTTTTACTTGTAACAAGTTGTCACTGGTTATCAGAAAGTCGAAATAAGCGAGGCGAAGGAAGATAAGCTTTTCCTTCCATTGGAATCCCTTGATCTACCGACCGAAATAAGAATACCTATCTAACTACTTATCAATCAATACCCATCTAATATGTTAACATACTACATATAATGACCGGACTCAAATCTTTAAGAAACAACGCCAAAATTCTAATCATTTGGAAGAATCAATTTAAAGCAAACGCCGCGCTGTCAGATCGTATATCAAAATCCACTGGTGCGTCTCCATACCTAAAACTACTGTAGCGAGCGACGTTTTAGATAACTTATACAGGCTGATTGAGAAATTGGTACTATGATGGGTAACCAAAAAGGCTTCTCCATACAAACTTGCAAATTTTGTTTTTTAATGAAGAGGTCGATTATTTTCGTTCCTGGTCATTGGACACCTGCCAAAATATACTCGGTAGGGTCTAAAGAATCAAGAGACTTCGTTTATTCGCAGTCTTTTTTTTCTTAAGGAAAAGTAAATGATACTGTTTTGTTCCAAAAATTAACTGATAAAGAAACACCTGGGAATAAGATAGTAGATTTCGTCATAAAAGGTTGTTTCCTTAATCATCCTGTGTAGAGTTTCGGTGGGTTAGATAGTGAGCAGACGGTGAACAGTCACCCGTGACAGCCGGCGTCGCCCGGTGACACCTCTGACACTTTCCTTGCGAGTGACACACACGTGACACGCGCCGCCACGCGCTCCCGACGCAAATATTTGACGAGGATTTGAATAACATTATCCAATTTATACTAGGCGGTTCGGGTGACTGCTAAAAGCAACTTTTTGGTTGGTAGATCAATAGGTGGTTTTGGTCCGGATTGTTGTATGCAAATGTGATTGGTCCTATATTATTGGACGGCGGTTGAACGGTACACAAAGGTGTAGAATAAATGTTGTTTCAAAGCCTTTATTGCTTTAAACATTCTTTCGTCAGTGATTCACAAAATACACGCGGTTAACACTCCTTTAGGAGATGTCTAGTTGCTAGTTAAAATGTCCATCCAATTTGCAGAAATCCTTGCAACGTATAAACAACAACAAAAATGTATTTTGAGTAGTAATAACAGTAATAAAATAGCCTCTCAGCTACTTAGTATCCAGTACTTATTGGATATCTTTGTGAAATAAATGCTCGTCGAATTAAATCCCAGCTCGAACCATAATCGAAATTGCCTCGTTGTAATCCATGAATCTTTATCGTCCCGAACAAATGACCAATCAGTAGAAAGACATATATTACCCAGAACAATGGAATAAAGAAAGCAATCCCCAATTTCACTGAGCCAAAGAAATCCTTTCTTCGTCCGACTAGAAACCGCAGATGTACAATAAAAAAAAAACGGACCCCAACCCCGCCGTGAACGAGAGCGTACGAAAAGGTCTAAGCAAACAAACAAACATCGAAGCATTATTGCGGGATAAAGTGCACAAAACCATACGAATAGCATACAATAGTGAGAGAAAAAAGTTCGGCATCCATTGAGAATCTTTTGTGACGGGGACACGGTTGGACATGCCGTTTCTCTCCCTCTCTCTCTTTGTCTGTCTCTCTCGCTCAACTCAAACACAACTATTTTTATGAAAAAAAAAAAGGGAAACAAAGATGTTCTCTCCCGGTGACGTTTTAATCTGTTACAAATATTTGGACCGTGGGTGTTGTTTGACAAGCGTTTGTTAGTAATTCCAAACGAATTCAAACAGAGAACATAATTAGAAACACTTTTAGAAACATGTTCTCTTTTTTCGTTGGCGTTTATTGCTCTGACAGTTTATATTAAAAGAAAACAACTTGAACACACCGACGCATACCACTTGAAGGGAATAAAGAAAATAAACAAGATCTTGTTAGATACTTTGTAATAGGTGGATACTCTATAATTCTCTAAGAGCAGCAGTATCTAATTTTTTTAAGAACGAGAAGAAGAAAGAAAATTCTCTTAATATCGTATCTCGTAATATCTAATTAAAGCGTAACACAAACCTATTAAATAAAAGTAAAAAGTTTAAAATGTAGTTTCGACGAATGTTTGTTACATACTCTTTCACGCAAAAACTGCATAACGAATTTAAATAAAAAATATCAAAAATATGGCTTAAGACTTCGGAATAACACATCTATATTTCTTATATATTTCCCACGGGAACGGCATAAACTGCGGGTAACACCACCGGGGTAAATTGTATGCAGAGTTGAAATAAATATTAGTAAAAGTAGCAGCGGAATTGTACCTAAAATATAATAATAAAAATAACTGGAACAACCCATGTCTACGGCGTGCTGATTGACATTTTAGGACGGGTGCTCACTCGCCGGAAAACGTCGCCTGTCACTGTCAACTGACCCACTGCGTGAAGTGTAGACAAATGTGTACTCAGCATTATTTTGTTTTTATTCCTCCAAACATATTGTAAATGGCTGTTCATTTTACGAGTAAAAGTTTCATTTCACTGTTGAGCTGTTTTTTATGGTACAGTTAGGGTTAAGAGAGACTTGGAATTTAAAAATAGTTATGCTAATACACTAAGGAGCAAATAAATCGACTCAGTATACTACTGGTTGCAGTAATAGTCGATTTCATTGCTCCCAAATGTATATCGAAAGATGAAATAGAAATGGCAAGTAGATCACGAACTAGAATTAATGTTACATTTTTAAGGTAAAAATAGTATGCTTCATTCGCAAAAGAATTCTCGTACACAGAATGCTTGCAGACTACATTCCAGCTAACTTCATAGACCTACATGACAGAAAAGGAATGCTCTGACTAAAATAATAGAAATATACAAAATCAAAAAATAACGGTGAAGTCGTAGTACAAAATTACTTCGGTGCTAAACATAAGTCAAGATTTATTTGTGGAGAATAAAGGCCGTTTTAATGTTGAACATAATATTATGACGGGTGCCAAATTCATTTGTTACTCTAACACCATCAGATAGAGTATATTTTACACTAACCACCGAAATACTAAAAAATAACAATGTTCCAGTTAACTGAAATAATATTCTCCGCAATAACTTATTCGATTTCAAAATCTTCTTTTATTTGCATCTTTGTTCGAAACACGAATTTGTTTGTACTAAAGCATTCAAAAGACACGAGTAAAATCAAATATTTACTGTGTAATATGTAATAAGTAATATCGACGAACCAATAAAGACGTTACTACACAAATAAAGTAGTCATTACGCAAGGCCTTTTGTGAGCGCGAGCTCCTGTCAATCTGTCAACTCAATCACACAAACTCGATAAAATATTACTAGAATCGGTATTATTTCTCCAAAGAAATACATGTTTAATGCAGCACTTACTATAATGACTTTGCTCAAATACACAAACAAAACAATACAATATAACACACACATCAAAAGTGTCTAGGGATCAAGAACATTTTTAGCTCTAAAAAAATCTAATTTATTTAAATCAAATCTAATCTTCTGGATTGGTCTCCTACCTAATTCCCCATGCCTGTATCAATGACTTATCACCACATTTTGAATAAATTATGAATGAATTCAGTTTTTGTAAAATATATTCTTGATTGCAATCTTCTAAAATGTACTTGATCCCTAGACACTTTTGATGTGTGTATATTAATTTACAATGTTATTATTGCTAGGTATTTAATAAGATATTACTAAAATGAAGAACTTTTAGGAATAAACATCAAACAAATCTGTTAGAATCACGAAAATCTATCTAAATCATGTCGTCCTTTGACTTCCATCACCATGCAAAAGTCTTGCAACATTCTATCACAAAGACTCAGTAGCGAATTCACCGTTTCTTTTGTCATGCTGAACGTTATGCAGTTTGCAACAAAGGTCAGTTTCGACCGCCGAACGTTTCAATCCAACTTGATCATGCCGAAGAATGCGATAGGGAACGTCTGCAAGACTTCCACTATTGGCTTTTGTGGAAATTGTTGCTGGTTCAGCAATAGGTTGCTACAGTTAGTTGTGATGAATTGACTGCGGGTAGATAGATACCTACTTGTACGATTGTGGTCCTGGCATTCGTCTGGGAATCTTTACGACTTCTTATTTGTTGCTTCGCTGATTCCTACACTGTTGCTTTTTTATTTGCAGCTGGTTGTAAAGTCAGATGTTCAGTCACTTTTTTGGCTTTCGTTTTTTTTATGTAAATCTTTCATTTCCATGAGAAACGTTTGTATCAAAAACGTTTACAACCACCGATATAAATCGCTCAATTATTCCTTAATATCCGAGAAGAAGATCGTAAAAAAAAAACAAAATTATTTGGAACGCAGTGTCTTAATCACTAAATACTTTTGCAGTTTGCAATGTTGTGTTCTCTCTATCTCTCTAAGTGAAAAGTACTTGAGAGAGAAAGAGGCGGCGAATGCAAGAATAGTTTTCGAAAAGTTTGCTAGCCGGCCTGCTTTATGAAAGAACTCCTAGCCGTTCACATCAAGTGCCACAGGAAGAAATTTAATTTGATAATGATGGGTGAAGTTTTCATGAAAAGGAAGAATTGATTTCCAACGATGAGCGTTCTATAGTATATCTTACTTTTCTATAGAACGCTCGTGTTTAATGAATTTTGTTTTGTGATGATGTTTTTATATTCACTTATATACTATACTAGTGGACGCCCCACGATTTCATTCGCGTAGTTTCAGTAACGCCCTCTGTACAGCGCCACGTCCCACGGGATCAGGATAAAAAGTATCATATGTCCGTCTCCTGGTCTTCAGCCACCTCCCCACCAATTTTTACCCTAATCAGGTCAGCCGTTCTTGACTTATAGGTAAAAGTGTAACTAATACGACTTTATTTTATACATGTATATAGATATAGATGATCTTCGTTTCATTCTTTTATTTATAGGTCCGTAACGTACTTATAAATAATATAAGAGTCATGTTTTCTATGTAAAACTCAATCGTGAAAGTTACCAGGCCAGTCATTCGCGAAAATTTAATTTCCACTAGTATTTCGAAAAAAAGTTTACGCAAAACGTATTTTGTGGAAATGTGTTTAAATTCTTTACCATCCCAGGATGCAAAAATATTTCAATTTATAATTGAGCCTATTTGGAGTTATTTGGAACATATAATATCAAATATATTTGACGGGAAAAAACATAGTACAAACTAAAAAACGTTAATCAATTACGAATAATGTTTGCAGAAAATAATTTACGCATCTACATTCATACATACACTTCACGCCTGTCTGCCAGAGGGGGAGGCCGAGACTACAGATCTCCATTTGTCACGGTCCTGACATACCACTTTCGCTTCATCTACATTCACAAGACCTCCGGTTTCGAGTACTTTTCACGCCACCTTCCGCCAGGACATCACCAATCTGTTCGCTGTATATCCTTCTGGGGCGACCTCTACTCACCCGGCCCATTACGTCGCCCATATAAATCTCTTTCGTCAATCGACTTTCATCCATTCTCTCCATATGCCCAAATCACCGAAGCGTGCATTTCTCAATCTTGGTCACTACATCTTATTTCAAACAGACGCAACTACCACCATACGCAACTACCTAATACCGATACCAGACGAAATGAATGGTTTTTTTTTTT
>SJJU01022312.1:0-13949 GCA_012932125.1 Conopomorpha cramerella | reverse complement strand
GAATAGTCTTCGACGTTGATAAAAAAATGTACTTAGTTACATTGTACAAGCAGTAAGTGTCTGATGTGTTTGTCACGGTTCCCACAGATCGTGTGGTTGTTTCTTAAGTAGCAATTGAATATTGTGATTTTAATCGAAAATGTTGACTATAGTGAGCATATTTTTAGTGGTGTTTGTGGTAATGGTGTTTAGATACCTGAACGAGGAACACAGACCGCCAATACTCGGTATTTATCAGCAGAAAAATAAAAATTACCGGTTCAAATTCGCATTTATGTACGTTCTGTTGAACTTTAGACTGGTGAGTAAAAGATTATATTTTTTTAAATTATAATGTTTATAACATTATGTGGGTCTAAACATTTGACTATTATTTGTATTTATGATCGCCGCCGTATAGGAAGGTTCAATTCAATAATTTTTTTTAATGTATCTTGTGCCGAAAGGTGTTGTCAGAAATTCCGCCAAAAACTATGTATCGACTGCACAAGTAGGTACATGTGACCGCACATGACCATATAACATTTAAAGAGTAGTTTTATATTGGGAGATGTATATAGTGAACGTTTTATTGGAAGGTTAAGTATTTAAAGATAATTAAGTGTCTATTCTAAAACAACGATCCGTAGTCGAACAATAAATACTTATACTACATAATGTATTAAACTGTCAATCTAGTCTCCCTAAGAAATAAAATTCTTATTTAAAAACCGTTTGTATGGGCCGATAATGCTGAAGATGAAAAACCGTCTCACCTAACGCAGCGCTGTGAAATTAAATTTATTAGGTTTGTGTAACGGAAATTGATGCGTATGTGAAGACAATAAAGTTTATAATGAGTCTCCTCTATTGGTAGCCGGCTGATGCGCGAGAGCGTCGCGGGCGTGCCGCTCTCACACAAACTGATATTATGAACTGTTTTTATCTATTCCCTGCAGTTGTAGTTCAATTTTATTTGAACATTAACAAATGCGTAGCCATTTCTTCCAGCTCGTCCGCCACGTGAAGAGGATCATAGCAGTGGAGAGAGGTGACAATGAAGGCACCAGTCACATTCAGAAACAGGATGAACAATTGGAAGACAAACACGATCTTGGTGACTTTCCAATGGTAGGCTCTGTTAATATTTTCAGCAGATATGCAATGGTTTGACCACCATCATGTGTCGCGATAAGCTGTAATATAGTCTACGATGGATCACGCCCGAGTTAACAGTTTACCTAACTGTATTAAGGCTGTGGCTAAGGGTAAAATGCCAACTTGAGAGTTTTGGGGTACCCGGTTTGTTTCACGGGCCTTTAGGGAAAAGAAAAAATAGAATATGTTGAATATGTTGTTTGTAGCCTGCATATTATGCACCTTTTATTGTTGAATTAAATTATCACGAAGAATAGTATGGAGCGTACATAAATAGCAGATTTAAAAAAAGAAGTTTTCATTTAACAGGCAGTAGATGCAGTGTATTTCAACGCAATGTCACAAAGTGGTGCAGCGCTTCTCTGCAACGTGGCTCGACACCAGAAAGGGCAGTGTGATGCTTTCTTCATGCTGAAGGTAATAGTAACACACCAAGGGACCGAGTCTGCACTATCAACACTATCGTAGTTGCATCGCTGCAGAATCGTAGCGGCAAACGATATCCATTGCTGATTGAAATGAAATTAAGGAAAATTCATTTAAATGTCGTCCGTAGTAAAACAGCGAGAGTGAATGTCAATTACGAGAGTGTATCAGACTTGGCCCCCTAGGTGCCTATATAGCTACGTGAGTTGATGTCTATAATCCCTAAAGGAGAGTAGACAGAACCTTTCGATAAGCCTTATACAGAACTTCTGTCCAGGGTGTCCGTTAACATTTATTCCACTTCTAACGTCTTTCGTGTATTGATGAAAGCATGTGGGGTGGGAGGGGGGGCTTTTTATATAGTTATAAAGACTAAACTTAGTCTAGATAGATTTAGATAAGACTACTTAATAGTCTTATCTCATTAGGAGCTTTACTACAGTGAAAGAAATAATGCTAGATTTAGACGAGCATTAAAGATACCAGACAAATCCCTATATATTAGGTACAAAAATGTTCTTAATTTTTAAACTATGACTATACACTGATTTAGAGAAAATAATAATATAATAAGTAAACATCTATTTAGGTACTTACTATAAGTGCAAATCGTTTATAATCATGGATAAACTTTAATAAACATCATTTCAGTTTTGACGGCTTAATCGTATACTTGGACACTACCTATACCTATAGGTAGGTACTTAACATACTATGAACATATTTTTCAAATTAAAATAGTTGGAGGACCAAGAACTGCTGCTGTCTCGATCCTTGCCTGACACGTACCTGCAGCAGAAACCTGAAGAGGAAGGCTTCTACAAGATAGACGGTCTGACCCTTGAAATGTTCGTTCCCATGAGGGCGTGGAAGATTCAGTATGATGGTGTACTAAAGTGAGTATTAAAAGTATATAAAACTGTATGTGTTACTGTACTTCTCCACCGGCGAAACATGCACAAGAAAACATTTTTGACATGGGACTTCAGTAAAAAAAGAGGAGAATTCCAATTTTCCGGTATTTTTTAAATGTTTTTTTTTTTAACATCAAAAATGTGGACTGGATGAACGATTGGATGTTGTTTTTTAAAGCTGGTGCTCCTCGTGTGTTCCCATTTAAATTTGGTTCAGTTGGCATTAATGAGGAAACCACAAAACTGACAAATTTTACTAGTTGAAGTCGTTTTTTTTTTCTTCTTGAAATCAGTTATTTCATTAATTATTCTAGACCCAGAAACAATCCAGACAAACAGGTGCCAGTGAAACTGTCTTTAGTATGGAGCACGCCATTCCAGCACTTCGACTACGATGCTATGTCGCCGCTGAGCATGGCCCGAGACATGGCGCGTGAAAACTGGAGCAGGGATTACTTTACACAGCTTAAAAAGTAGGTAGTATCTAGCCGTGTGGTGACGGCGACTAGAATACATGTGTCATCACTCCAGCCTAACATTTCCCTTCGTGGTGGTCGTAAGAGGCGACCGAGGGAACTCTCCAGAGGACGGGCGGCGGCGCTCTCTGTGAATTAAACCGCAACACCACTGCGATTATTGGCAATTCCTTCCCCCAAATGACGAAAATAGTTGGGAAAGGCCCTCGTCCAGCAGTGGACGTTTTGTGGCTGATGAAGATCAGTACCTACCTACCTACTTAAATCATAAATATAATTTCGTTTCAAACCTCCAAACATTCATATTACAACTAGTGGGTCTAGTGATCAGTAGTGCAATTCTCGTATTTTCGTCGATACTAAAAAAGTCTCAACTTAGTCCAAACTCTCTTGTTACTATCGTTCTCGTGTTACTATCGAATTTCAATAGTACGCCAAACGGCTCGGAATCGTCAAAGCGTGTTCTCGTAAACAAACAAACTAAAATTACTCTTCTCAAACAAACGGTATTCTGGTAATTTTTGAACTCGGCTAAACTCGAGCGTAAGCTAAACCAAAACGTAATCGTGATCGAACAAAAATACGAGAATTGCCTATTTTGCTACATGCATCGCTCTGGCATCGCAGCGGCAAACCATGTGCGATCGCTGTTTTACTACAGACGACAGTGAGATGAAAATAACGAAATCAGCAATGCCCTGCCTGCCCTCTCGGCCCCGTACCACGAGGCCGTAGATTTTTGTATTTTTATTGTGTGGTGACAGTGTGTTATACCACCTAGCACTATCCAAACGATAAACATTTTTTTTAGCTTTTTTTATTGTAAAGCGAATCTTTAGATAGGTAGAGGACTGACAATCAGTACAGTGTATTAAATGCATTACGTTTAAGCCGATGCCCGACAAACGATGTTTTTTCTCAATAACAATGTTTGGTTTACTTAAGGTACCTACTTGTACGTAGCCTACTAACAACCAATGATTACAGAAATCACCAACGCCACTACGAGCAAGCAGGTGTTATTCAAGGCACCGCAACAGTCGACGGAAAATATTACGAGTTGAACATGCCATGCATTAGAGATCACAGTTTTGGTGAGTGACTGAACAATTTCAGTAGAACCTATTGTTGTCAGTAAAATTATAATACTTATCATTTAGGTAGGTACAATGATAAACCGCGCAGTGGGGCTGACCCCAGAGAGAGTTCCAATTTCTGCGTTCACACTTTTTTTTAAACACAAACTTTTGACCACCATCCTGTCTGATATTAAGCAACCATAGGATGGAGCACACTTATTCATTAGGTACCTATTACTATTTACCCTCCAGACTATACAGCGCAGGAAACACAGACCTTAGTACATTTTTCATGTGTACTAGAGTTGGCGCCTAAAGTGACTGCTTAAGTACCTACAGTTAAGGACAGATTGAACGATACACTTACTTACACACGCAAGCAGATCATCTTACTTGGGAGTACGTAGGTCGAGTACTTGCTCGCATGAGTTTCCTCTATGAAAATAATATAAGACCCCTCTAACGGCGATGGGCTCACCCCCTGTCACGTTGGGTTAAAAACGCTTGGTGAACCGTAGGCATTGACTTATTAAGCAAGTGCCTCTGCCTACCCCGCTTTGGGATTAAAAGGCGTGAAGTGTACTTATTTTTTTATAAGACCCACTGATTTTTTTCATTCCGTGCAGGTAGACTACGTAACTGGCGTAATTTCCACCGGTACGCGTACCATTTCGTGCACCTCGAGAATGGTGACTCTTTCGCCGTGGGCTGCGTGTCACAGCCGCTTTTGCTGTCTCAGTAAGTATTATTTTCGTCTTATTGAATTTCGTATAATGTCCATTCCACTTGATGATATCCCAGAATGATACCACTCGGGTCAAGTCTAATTTGACGAACAATTGACAATATAACTTGAGCCTTAGTCTGTATAGTTCAACAATTTACTATTGAACTATACAGGCTAAGGCGTTCTGTATGCGAAAACTTGAACTGAGTGGTGTCAAAGAGAAGTAATATCGTATAACATACAGTTTAATAGGTCCCTTAATTTACCCTAGAAACACCCTATAGAGTGAATCCAGGGTGCTAAAGCGAAAGCGGAAAATATAATTAAGTATTCGATGCGCTATTCACCATGGTTTTCGGCTGAACTTTATTTATCACACTGGGAATTTCGAGTTATTGCGCCTTAGATACGGTCTATGCACCCGTCCTGTTCAGGCTTATATAAATAAATGATACTATAAAGGAGATAGACATGGGATTGTGAATTACAACAAAATATGTAATTTTCCAGTCTAACAATCGGATACTACTGCCGAAGAGCTGATCACGAAGTGTTCACAATTGACGGGTCCTCATTCAAACTGTACGAACACGGTGAAAACGAAGTTCTGCCCAAGGACTACGCGTTTACATTCAACTGTGGTAAGTCGATACCTAAAATGTCACAAGGATCTTTTGCAAATGCAACTGCAACTATGACATAAGCATATATGCAATTGCAACTATGGCATAAGAATAGGTCTTGAGGTTATCCCTTGCCTTTCGCTTTGCTGGAGATGGTCCGTGAGGGCCTAGCGCCGCTGGGGACGCCCTTGGATGTAGTGGCTAAGGTCTTTCCGGGTGCCCCGGCAGTAACGCGCGAGTGGTCACCGTGGGGTGTTAGTGGCTGCGAGTCCCACGAGCTTTACGCTGAGCGATCAAGTTATTGACTTGACATGTCAAACCTGTGTCAAATTCCATAAAAAAAAAACAATTAATGTATCGGTTCGGGGGTGTCATTAACAATGTATGAACCGAGTCTTGACCATATAACAAAGCTCGGACATTTCAGAGATGGAGAAACACAGGTGTGGTTGTCGAAATCCATAATTTTGGATTTGTCCATTGTCACACTAGTGTCACAGGAGTTTTTGTCTGATCAATAATTAATTATCCAACTAAACTGGGAGTAACCCAAGCTGGTGTCATATAAATGTTACGTCTTTTAGGGCGAAAGATTACTTGAAATCTTGTGTCACTGGTATGATGAAATGGTATGGTGTGCTGAAGAATATTCCACTACATAGATATAGATATTTAACTCATTTTACTTCTTGTACTTTTTTTTTCTATAGATGGCCAAAACTTCACAATGCAAGTATTAGTGAAAGACGAAGAAATATTCTACATAGGCAAGGAGCGGGAAGCCAAATTCTACGAGCGTTGGGGCACCGTCGACGTCAACGGCGTCAAGGGATGGCTCTGCGCTGAATGGTACTACAATAACCATAAGGAAAGTGTTAAGTGATAACAAACTAACGATTTAACTTTTATACCTAAGTAAATAGACGATTTTAAACTTTCAATGTCCTTATGTGTTTTTTTCTGCACGAAAGAGAAGAAAAGTCATAATCCCTATTGTTATAGTGATTAGAGTATCTAATGAATTTTCCGACGCAAAAACGAATCTTAGCTTCTAGTGAACAAAGCTCATTATATTACAATACAGTATAATTCACTTCACTACCGATAACATTGGAAGTACCTTATGGTGAGATGAGGGTAGTTACGAATTTCCTATATCTAACGCTTCCTTAAACTGAACACAACAATACAATTTTATTTTAAATTACTAAAACCAGGTGCATTACATTTCAATATAAATGCATAGGCTTCATGTCTGCAACCCAGAGGGCTAGGCAGAGACGATAGACCTCCACCCGGACCCTTCCTGAAACACCTCTAGCCATATTTCAACAATCGGATAAAACTAACCGAATCGATGTTAGATAACGAGTACTAATAGTAATAAAACAAACAAATACTGAGAAAAAATACTATATTTTTTTACATTTAAGAAACAATTCATAGTTTTCACTGTCATAGACTTACAACATTATATGGACTAGCAAATTAATACTAAACGCGATTGCTTTGCGTCATAAAATACAATATAAATAGACACGTAAGTTACAATAATAGTTTGCAAATTTATATAAGCAATAATTTCGGAATAAGACAAAAAAATATCCGACTGACGATTATTTCACTGAACATTTTTACTAACGAATAGTTCAATACGCAGCTCTGTTCGATATTATTGTATCTCATTCCGAAACGTTATGAGTGAGCAATAAATTCTAGCACTTTTAATACTGATAAGCAAGGAACAACTACTTACTAACTTAGTCACAAACAAATAGTCTTTATTGACTCATGTAAAGCTCGTGTGGACCTTCTTCACACCTTCGGGGACTTTCATCCAGTAACTTCAAACACTTGCGTTGTTATTACGACACGTGGTTTATCTTTAGTCACGTTTTTTTTTTAATCACTATGAACAAGCGTTTGACCACCATCCTGCCTGATGTTAAGCAGCGATGTGGTCTACGATGGAGCACACTTGTTCAGTAGGTACCTATTCACCCGCGACTTGAAGAGCTTCAAACAACGTGCACTTAGTATAGCTACATATGGCAAGTCTACGTGTGAGACTTGTTGCTCTTGTCGAGTGGATAAACTATACAGCTGCCCCCCTAACACAGCGCTCCAAGAAAGTAGTGACAAGACATATAACGCACTGCCCCCCTAGCACAGCGCTCCAAGAAATAAGTGAAAAGACATATAACCCGCTGCGATTTGTTGAAACTAGCTGAGTCGCACGAAGCGCGACATAGCAGCCAATCAGAGTGCGTATTTGTTCTGTCATGTTTTTCTTGACGCGCGTGTTAGGCCTGCTGAAACAAGCTGAGTCACACTAAGCATGACATAACCCTTAATCAAACAAAGGCTAGTATATTGTCACTTGACCAACACATACTTTGAACCTTATTGAATGTCTTCACTGGAATTTGTAGTCTAATGATTTTAGCGAACTGATCAGATAATAATCACATAAGGTATGTAACACTACAGGACACATACCTATTTAAACATTAAATAATAATTTCACATTGTACTAAAGAACTAGATTGTATGATAAATATCACCGGGTTTATGTGATGTATTGGTCGGTGATTAGAATAACAAACGTTAAAAGAGTCCAAAATCCATCAGAAAAACACCTAACCTTGTCTGATTAAGGGATAACAGCCGATTACGCCGCGTATTTGTTACATGCCGTGTCATTCTTGAGGCGCGTGCTCGACCTGCTGCTGGAACCCATGAGGCATTTTAAAACTCATTTTCTTAGGTGATATGACATACTAGTTTCTGTGTAGATTGTCAATCACACGCTCACAGCTAAATACGACGTGACACCTGTATACAGTTAGTTGAAGTTGTTGAAAGAAGTTTCGCTCAATGAGGGTTTGATTGATTATCGACATATAACATCGTAGCGCCATCTGTTGAGAAAATACACATTAAAAAAAAATGCCTAAAATCTAAAATCACTGACTCGCAGCACAAAGCATATTGTTGGCGGGTGCCGTGTCCTTTAAGTATTGCTACTCTGACACGGGCAATAAAATGAGATGGCAATAGAATGTTTGGAGACAATTGTATGCGTGCATACTATATGCACTTGTCAAAATTCTCGTGCTGTTTCATTCTGACGTCCACTCAGTGAAAAAAACAACGCTACACATAGGCGATTAAAGATAAACAACGTTTTATATTAAGACTATAGTAGTTTTTATAGGAACCAGACATGTACGCCAAAGTACTAAACTATTGACGTTCACGTCTCACATCCGTACTTTTACGAACTTGATTTTGGTAATGTCTAACCATTTTTTTTAGAATAAGGTCCACAGTATATATTTTTTTTGGTAAAGTCTTAGATCCAATTTACATTGCTGCGAAACGGGATGGAAGCGATGCGTCAGGAGCAATTCAATATAATGCTAATCCAGTTTTATGTGATGTCAGATTTCCTACATTCTCTTTTCTGTTCCTATATTGAAGTACGTGGCTGTACATTGGATAATAAGTTCTGTATTGCAGCTGCCCAAAAAAGGCAGTCGACTAGTCCGTGCTCTCGCATCAATCGGTTCTCTTCCATATGTTTCCGTGCCAATGCAAATTTAACCTTAAGTATTAATTAGTAAAGATCTGGAAGACAGTCTGATCAATGAAAAAATATGATTCACACGGACTCATTACACTAATTGTATATGTGCACATTTCAGTGGGTATCAAACGACAATGGCTCGCTCATTTAGGTATTGGACAGTCCTCTAGCACTCAATTCTCGAGTAGGACGATGAAACGCGAGAGTAGGTAATTAATATCTTTAATTTCACAACAGTTTCATTTGTAATAAATGAAAGGACGTAATATTATAATATCTATTAAAATTGCAATCAAGGACAATTTATTTTGAATATTTTGTGTGTAGAATCATCGAGTCAACAAATGTCATGTAATTAGTGAAAATACTGTAGGTATTCAGAAAGTCCTTGAGTTTACTCTTTATGTATGTTTACTTAATATGGCTGGGAATCTGAAATGATAATTTGCATCGTACATTTACTTAGAGAGTTTACGTTTGCGGAGTGCTAAAGGACTGTACCCTAATAATAACTCGTCTATGTGGTTTCAAGTGATCTGAATGAATAGACAACGACAATAAATACTTGAATCTTTTTTAGACACAATTTTGGTTGCAGCCTTCTAGCAATAGGCCTTTAATATAATATTATTATTTCCAAACATAATAGGTAATCGTTTCTCATTACATAGTAAGCCAATGTGTACAACGATAACAGAAAATCCATATTGACCATATTTGTCTTTACTGAAACTGCAGTACATTTTTCAAAACTTGAGTTTTGAATCTAACTGAGAGCATCAATCAATTATCAAACCAGCTGTCAATACAAAGGGTGAGTCCAAATGGGGCTCTTGAACATTGTGTTTGTTCGTCCTTTTCATTCTCTAGGAAAAGTAAGAGAGAGAAACTTGTTCTATAGAACAAATGGGACCCACCATAAAAAAAATATTTCTCCAAATACGGTAACTACAACAATGCTCTGCCAATGTAGTAGTATTTTGCATGACTTATTTGTCAGATTTACATACCTATTTTTGTCAATCTTGTCTTATTGTTTATTACACTGACATTGACAGAACTAGGAACAAAAATATGCCAAATAAACGTCATGAAAAATTCCCTATGTCTGTTAGCTTAAATTGGTTTCACAATGGTTTTTAAAATTGGATTTGGTAACTTTCTATACAAACTATACTATTGTGTATATTTTCTGTTGTATAGTAATCAACAAGAATTTACTCGAATACAGCACTAACACAGATATTTTTAAACACATGTCCAACAGCGTACAGTAAAAAGGCCACTGTTTAGCTTACCTGTTCCATCTCACTACATGTAATTACTTACACACCTTTAGTAACAATGATTAATACTGAAATTCATAAGAAGGTATCTTAAAGACAGGTAATACTTGTTCTTTTTAGTAGATACTGCGTCTAAAAGGATACCGATCAGTGGTCTTAGAAACGTTATTGGGCCCCAAAAACGTTTCCAAGACCATTGCTCGGGGTCCTTTTACACTCAGTATAATTAAACACATAACACGATTTACGATTTTTCGACCAAAGACACAATAATTGAAAAGAGACTACTCTTTTAGTTTTATGTATTTAACAAAGAGGAGTTTCTAGTTTGTATTATAATTGAAAAAATCTCACAAAAGAGCGAGTCTGAATACGAACGCCCATAGAATAAAGTGGTTACATTTATTTCGTTTCCCACATCTTTGACTGGTTGTTTATTTAACAAAATTCCCCATTGCTCTGATAGGTAACAATCAGAGTCGTTATTGAAATAATACATCGATTGTGTTTATTTTCTTTCCGCGACTGTTAAATTAGACTTTATTATTATTGTGTCTCATTAATTAGGAAAAAAATCATCGCTAATAGGATTCTAGATACCATTATGGATTACGAACCTGAAGTGATGTATATAAACACCTACCAATGTAGGCACTGTAACCAATTTAAAGTCGTTAGAAAGACTTTTCACTAAAAATTTTAATACATAATTGAAAATGTATGTTAATCGACACAGTAAGTATATTTCTTTTTCTACTATTCACACGCAAGCCTTCGGCTTGTCACTAGATTTAAGTGTAAATCACAGCATTTCAGTAAGAAAAAATCTTTGTAACAATATCAGACGGCCGTTTCATATTTGCATAAGTATTACAGAAAGGCAGGAGACAAATTATAACAAAGCTATCTGACCCTCCGATATACAAATGCGTAAACTGGAGGCAAGATAATTGCTTTGTCTGCATCTTAATTGTAGTCATTGGCCATTTTTTTTTTACAAAAATTATGTCCACCCTACCACTGTATCAAGAACTTTAACACAATATTATGGTCACCCTACATAGTGTGAATGTTGCCTACAATAATAATTATATTTTGTGCTATAAGCGTAATAAATTAATGTGTCTTTTTTAAAATAATCCTCTATACAATCTTAAAACTAAATCGAAACTTTTTCGAGTTACAAAACCTATTTGTGCAGGTCTCAAATAATAATAATATTCAGTTATAATCATAACATAATGTTGCATTATTTATATCACTATTTTTCTGACTAGTGTATTTCATTTAATATGTACTTTTGTACTTCCGCTTCTTGTATATTTGTATGGGTTTTAAAAACGCTACAAGTTACCTTATTCATTGTAAATAAATAACCACAGTACAATAACTTTGTTCGTACTAAATAAACTAAAATATAACACTCGAAAACGAGAAATAAAAACATATAATTACAACAAAAATTAAAACATCAACATAATAAATAATTAACCTTTGGTTTAAAAACAAAAACGTATACATAATATTACGTACTAATGTTGACCAAAAATTTTGATGAAAATTATGTATTCCAAAGTGAGAAAAGTTCATGGTCATTTTAGGTACTTATGTACATAAAATATTCACTAATAAGATAGTTATCTTCCAAGAATTTACTAGTACTAGTGAAAGTTTTTGGTCTACAATAAATTATAATATTTTTCCTAAATAATTGCGTTCTAACATAAAAACAATAAGAAAAATAAATTCGTATTTTTTATATATTAAGTCGTTCAATAAAACACACAGCGCCGCCGTTACAGCGTAAACAAAAGTAAGCAATTAATTTACTTAGAAAAAAAAGAATCATCGTTAATAGTTTGTAAATAATTACAAATATTGTAAATGTATTTTAAAAATATGCTATTGAGTCGTTACAATAGGGCGGCGCTAGTGTGGTCTTGAAACTATTGCAGTTTAGCAAAAAAGGGTAGAAATTAATTTTAATACATAGTCTATTTACATTTCTCGACAGAGTGTTGCCACTAGAGAAATCTTAAGACTTATTACCAAAGTAAATCTTTACCGACTATAATTATGTAGGTAAGTAAGTATAACAGACTGTACTAAAAAATATAGAACACAAAAATTTCCCCGTAAATACCTATCGTTATTTTAATTCAACACTGTTGTTAGGAAAATTAAAAATAATTAGCTGTTAAAAAATAAAATTAACACAGTTGCCGTCCCTGTCGCACTGGAGAGATAGAGAGGGACAAACATATTATTATAACGTTGTATAAGGCTATTTTGGTTTCAAAAAAATACTGCATGTGACT
This sequence comes from Conopomorpha cramerella, assembly GCA_012932125.1. Classification (NCBI taxonomy): domain Eukaryota; kingdom Metazoa; phylum Arthropoda; class Insecta; order Lepidoptera; family Gracillariidae; genus Conopomorpha; species Conopomorpha cramerella. Next base: position 1,374 of record SJJU01022312.1, on the reverse strand, counting down.
AGACGACTATCGTTATTCTCACAAAGAATATATCAATTTTTAGAGTTAACTTTCTACATATCTGTATTAAACATTTTAAATTATATGTCTAATGTACTAAACAGCAACGCCACCCACAATATTTGGAGTTATTACGACACGTGGTCTATCTGTATGTCTGTTCTAAACTCTCGCGCTATCTCATTCTGTTCTTTACTACGTGACAGAAATAACGCTAGAATTGAATCAGAATTTAAGATACATAACGTTACGTCTCATACCCTTGCCCGGTCTCGACAAATGTTCACAAGCATACGAACGGATTGTTTGGCTTGCCTTTTATGACCTGTCGCCACTCGGAGCTGTGTTTTTAAACACATATCATAGAAAGTTGTGACGTATTAAGAGCGTGTGTTATCCCAGTGTGCACGCCACTGCAAAATACTAAAGTAGGCAGTGTCTTTTTGCCTATATGGTGTGCACGCCACTGATGCGTATACGTATTCTGCGTGTGTAGTAACTCCCCAACCGGTATTTTTTTGTCCCATAAAACGTGCACGCCTTTTATGCTATATTGCTTCTTAGATAACATACTGACATTAATTATAAACCAGAATGACATACATTGACCAGATTGGTGATGTCCTGGCGTGAAAAGTACTCGAAACCGGAGGTCATGTATGAAAAGATGTATGAATGTAGATGAAGCGAAAGGGGTAAGTCAGGACCGTGACAAATGGAGATCTGTAGTCTCTGCCTACCCCTCTGGGAGACAGGCGTGAAGTGTATAACATACTGACGTACCCTGAACCGTGTTGCTTGTGGACGTTTGCCAAGCATCGACACGAACATAAATATGGCCATAAAAATGTGACAACATTGACATCAAGTCTATTGAAGTGAACATACTGCAGAAGTGCCGGGCGCGTGATCGAGTAGCGCCCTCCTGCGTTTTATGCCTTCGAGGTAAACTTCGCGGTTGAACAAACCAGCTGCCAACGGGACCCTGGTGATAAATGTAATATTTAAAAATTAATAATATTTAAATATAATCTTCATTGTACACTGTGGATTACAAAAAAAATAACATTAATAATGACAAGATTATTCCTCAGAGTGATTTCTTCCAAGTAATCAGCAAGTTATTTTCATAAATTCATACAAAAACCTTATTAAAAACCATACTGAGATCAAATATTTTGTATACATGGAGTTTTTTTTTTAAAGAAACTTTGCTTGATTCACACTTCAATTTTTATCTTTTGTTACCTCACGCAAACTAATTTATTTTATTAAATCATCCGACCACCGAGAAATTTTAGAGAAACCTTAACCTTTAACTATGGACGTTCAATTTTTGTTACGTAGATATGGACGCGCGGTCTCAGAGACCGC
>SJJU01022311.1:0-10862 GCA_012932125.1 Conopomorpha cramerella | reverse complement strand
ATTGCTCGGGGTCCATTTCCCCGCATTGTCGCCACAGTAAAAGTTGTTCATATTGACACGAGCTCAACAACTTTTCTAAGACCATTGCTCGGGGTATAATATATTATTTAATGCATCCTCATTGTAGAGGCGTATATAAACAATTAACTGGTAAATGTATCAATTAAAATCACAATTAAATTACATAATAAGATTCCAATTTCTGTAGTTCCGTAGAACTACACACATCAAATGTGTCTAGGGATCAGGAACATTTTTAGCTCTAAAAAACATCTAATTTATTTAAATCAAATCTAATCTTCTGGATTGGTCTCCTACCTAATTTCCCATGCCTGTATCAACGACTTATCACCACATCTATTATATAAAACAAAGACGGGTTTGTTACAACACTTATAACTCAAGAACGAATCCATCGATTAGGCAGAACATTGGTGGTGACGTAGCTTAGAACCAGGAGAATAACATAGGATGCTTTTTATCCCGTTCCTGTGGGACTTAATGCAGTACAGAGGGTGCTATAGTTTGTATGGCATACTGAAATTACGAATTTGAATATATTATGAATGAATTCAGTTTTTGTAAAATGTATTCTTGATTGCAATCTTCTAAAATGTACTTGATGCCTAGACACTTTTGATTTGTGTACTATACTCAAACCATATTTGGGGTCAAAATCTACTAAACTATTGATGTTGCAGCGCTCTGGCAACGTAGCGGTAAACGATGTGTATTGCTGATTTCGTTACTTGTTGGGGTCTGTGCGAGGGAACTCTCCAGAGAACGCGCAGCAGCGCTCTCTGTGAGTTAAACCACAACACCACTGCGATCACAACCCGCCGCCCCAAGCGTGCCGATCATTGGTATTTCGTCCCAAATGATCATGGAAAACATTGGAAAACATGGAGGCCCTCGCCCAGCAGTGGACGACATGCGGATGATGCACATCGTTTACTGCTACGATACCAGAGTGATGCAACTGCAGGCCAAGCAAAGCGCGTCAGTAAAAGTTGTTCATATTGACACAAACCCAACAACGTTTCTCAGATCATTGCTCGGGGTCCTCTTACACGCAGTTTAAAGTCATTATTGAATTTAGCATCTGTCATGATTGGTTAAAACTTATAATAACCAAATAATAGTACACTTTTGTTTAACACCGAGCTAAATTAACATTGAGAACAGAAAACGGCCCTTTGTGGTTGTTGTCCCAAAAGTTCTATAGTCTGAAGAATTACTGAGACGAACCCAATAAGACTAATTTTTAAAGGCACTGAAAACTAACCTAAAAGCATATGTTCAGTCAATTTTTTTTTATTTTTATATCTATAATGAGTTTAAATTTGGTTTATCTTTATCTAAATTATCAATTTCCTTATCATTTGTGGCATCATTAGTATCGTTAAATGAAGGTTCTTCGTCACTTAGTTGCATATTTTCACAAAGATCATCATCGTCATCATCAAATGAATTCGATACGTTTTTTTCATCATTCGTTCCCGTAGGAGACGTCACCGTGTCTTTATTTTCAGTCAAATTGGGTTGATCGTTATTTTGTGTGTCATTTATATCCCTTTCATTATTATCTTGTGTTTTAATATCTTCTTTGACTAAAACGTCCTTTTCAACTGTACATTTACTACTGTTGGTATCTAAATTATCATTCGAATTGGATACCAATTTTTTTTCTGCGCCATTATCAATTTGTTCATCCCGTTCTAAAGTACCTTCTACATTTGTGTCAGTGACTTCTTTACTTGACAAGTCAATTTTCTCTTCTGCGGGCTCTGTACAAAAACTGCCTTTAACTTGTCCTGAATTTGTGTCAAAATCTTTTATTGACAAATTGTTTTTCACTTCTGTTGGCACTGTACAAATACTTTCTTTATCTCCCGTAGCTATATTATCCAATACTTTGTCAATTCTAACTTGTTTATAACATTCCATTGAACCTTCCTTATTTGCGTCAACCTCTTTCTCCTTTGAGTCTGTACATAAAGTTCCTTCATCTTGGCTTAAATCTTCCATACCTGTATTATCCAATATTTCGTCTGATTCAACGTGTTTTTTAATTTTATCTTCTATATTCATGTCAATATCTCCTTTTATTGGCAAGTCTTTTTTCTGTTCTACTGGCTCTGTACGTAAACATTCTTCATCGTGGCTCGAGTCTTCTGTAGCTGTCTCTAACCTTTCCTCAATTTCACCTTGTTTATCAATTGAATCTTCTCCATTTGTGTCAAAATCTTCTTTTAGTGACAAATCGTTTCTCTCAACTGCTGACTCTGTACATATCAAACTTCCTTCATCGTGGCCTAAATTTTCCGTATTTGTATCCTCCAATATTTCATCAGTCTCAGCTTCTTTACCACATTCTAATGTAACTTTTACATTTGCATCAACATCTTTAGTTGACAAGTCGTTTCTCTCCACTACTGTATCTGTACACAAACTTCTTTCATCTTCACCTAAATCTTCTGTAGATATATTATCCAACCTTTCCTCATTATCAACTTTTTCATCACATGTTACTGTATCCTCTGCTGTTTCTTTCTCTATTGTACATACAATTTTTTTATCTTGTTCTGATTCGTGTGTAGCAGTCTCCAATCCTTCGCAATTTTCGAGATGTTTTAAACTATTGTTTTCATCTTTAATTACTTTCGTTTCAAATGTATCACTCATTTCACTATCTCCTGTAGCATCTTCCGTGCGTACCACGCTTTCATCACCCCTTGCAATGTCTTTACCACTGTCTGGCCCGGCACTAGCCATATATATTTCAATTTTAGGCACATTGTTTTTACCGCTGCCTTTAACAATAGGCTCGTATTCTTCAATGAGAACATCACTTAGCGTAAACTCTTGCGTTTTATGCATCGCCATATGAGCTGGCAGCGACGTTAGAAGGAAATTCAACCCGCACAACTTGCACTCCATGAAGTCGTACGTTGATATTTCCACGTGATTAATCGCGTGTTTATAACACTGATTCTGTTTGAGGAAGTCGACGCGGCATTCTTTGCATCTGTAGTATTTAATTTTATATTTTTCAGCAGCGTTTTTTACATTTGTCACTTTTTCACTTGTGTCTTTCGCGTCAACAGTGTTAGGTTCTGTGCCGTCATGTTTCCCCTCTGTTTTAAGCACAACATTGCTTCCGTCGAAGAGTACGTTTGTCACAGACATTCGTTTGAGTTTATCGACAGTTGGACTTTCAATTTCGAGATCGTCAATAGTGAATTTATTATTAACATGGTGCAGGAGTTGATGTTTCTTCAACGCTTGCCTTGAGAACGTAAGGCTGCATATATCGCATGCGAACTGACTTTTAACGTTGGTGTGATTGGTTAGATGTTTCATGTACGTCTCTATTACGAAAAAGTGTACGTTGCAACGCTGGCATTTGTACAGCTTTCTCGCTTCGTCGCACCTCAGCGCGTAATTGCGCGGACCAGAATTGTTAACTCTATTTAAATCGTCTATGGTCATAATTGTAACGTCGTCGATATTGTAATCCTGATGTTCATGATGGCGTCTGTGCTCCACGAGGCTGTATTTAGTGAAATTCAGACCGCAATCGTTGCAATTGTGTAAATACCTTATTGGTACATGTTTAGATGCGTGTTTCCTTAGCGTGATCGCTGCTACGAAGTGTACGTTGCATTTATCACACTTGTACAGTTTGTTTTTCGATGTCTGATTTGTATCAACGTTTGTTTCGTCATCTGTATCTTGATCATCAGCAACTGAAGACTCATTATTTACAGTATCGGATACCGTGTCGTTAATCGTCGAATCGTCACCCTCTGTATCATCAAGGGCCTCTTCCTTCACTGAACTATCCACATCGCTGACCAACGAATCGTTATTCTTATAATCAGGACTGGTAACGATCAAGTCGTCTCGTGTCAACTTCAGTCTCTGGTGTTGTGTAATTTTATGCGCTTTCAAGCCGTGAGTGCTGAAATGCAGACCGCACACGTCGCACTTCATAGGCTGCTTTATTTCATAATGCCAATTGTAATGTTTCTTGTAACTTTTCTCCGTTATAAAATGCACTGGACATCTCAAACATTTGTACAGCACGTTCGATATGTCGTCGTCGTTCGATACGAAACTTTTGATGCGCATTTTTGTTTTGACATGTTCGGTTAGCTGCGAGTCATCGACAACAGTTATTTTGTAGTCAGATTCCGATGTGTAATTGAATATATCATGATGGATTTGATCGTGCAGTGTTTTGTCCATGACAGCTATGCTCAGATCGCACGAAACACAGTTATATTTTCTCGCACACTGATGATCATTGTCGACGTGTTTCCTTGCGCCGTGTTCACGAACGAAATGTATATCGCATTTTTTGCATTTGAATAAACTATTATTAGCTTCACCTGTGTCTTCTGACGTCGTCTCCTGCGGTTCTGTCTTAATGTCCTTCGAGTCTACCTTTCTTAAGACATTACTCTTTGCCATTTCTTCATCGTAGATCTCTATTATATTAAATAGTGTGTTCGGTTTCTCTCTGTGGATGCGTTTGTGTGTATCTATAGTCGCTGCGTTGAAGAACACTTTACATTTGAAACACTTCATGGGCTTGTAGTAGGACACGTGATTCGTTTGCACGTGACGCTCAGCGGCCGCCATCGTGTTATAGTTCATTTGACATCTGTTACATGAAAATATATCAGAGGCATCCGGATAATTGGTCTTCGCTAATATATACAAATACTGGTACTTTAACGCGCATGTATGTTTCGACGCCGTGGTGTGTAACATCAAATCGCATCGTTCACATTTCACGCCCTTTTCGTTGTTGGCCTTACACACTCTGGAGTGCGCAAGGCAGAGCGATGACGTGTCGAAAGCGTAGTTGCATTTGCCGCACACGTGAACGCACTTCGCGTCTTTCATGCCTTTAGTTAGGTTCACAACGTCACAATTCACGTCGTCGCCCTTGTGGTGTTTCAGCGAATGCTTAAACAGCTGTTCTGTGTCGAATTTGTTGTCACACTTGCTGCATTCTAAACCGTTTTCGTTTGGTGTTAAGTTACATTGTTCTATGTGTGTTGTCGCGCTATTTTCGCAGACAAAACTGAGTCCACATTCGCATTTATATATCTTACCATTGGACGACGACGTTGATGTTTCAGTGTCGAGCCTTCGCTTCCTAGAACCAGGCGCTGACGTTGATATGGGAACAATTTTCACAGGCCGAGGATGCGCACCGCTTTCCATATGAAGGTTCTTATGCGAATCGTACAAGTTAACGTCGAAATAGAAGCGACAATAGCCGCACTGTACTTTTTTAACGCTCTCATCGCAAACGTGATCCCTATCGTGCTGGCATACGTTGCATAACTTGCAACGGTACAATGTCATCTGAGAAATCTCCGGTTCTGGTTGCTTATCTTCGTCGTTGAAGCTCACGACTTTCACATTGTTGATGGAAAAGTTTTTCAGCGTGTGCCAACCCTTATGAGCGTTGAACGATTGTGCGGTAAACGTCCATGTGCATATATCACAATACACATACTTCTTAAAGTTGTTTCTGCAAACGTGCAATGCTTTACCGTTTGCAGACAGTATGTACACTAAACATTTCGCGCACTTGTAAGCCAGATATGTGATTTCACGTTGTGTAGGTTTAAATTTGTTTATCTTGAAGTTTTTCGTTGTTTTATGCACTTGTCCATGATGCGCGAATGATTTTCTAAGCAGAATCAAGCCGCAAGTTTTGCATTTGAACGTTTTGGCTAAAGTATTGCACACGTGTCTGTATTGCGACTTCACGTTGTGGAAGCACACGCCACAGTTCTCGCATTGATAAAAGTCGTATTTAGTTTTATTAGACGATATATTCGTTTTATTAGACTTTGTCTTTGCGTTGGAGTCACTCGCGCTCGGGACTGTTTTCGGTGTAATTTTTTTGTTAGAATTATACATGTGATATTGAACATGTATATTATATGCGTCGTTTGTTAGTTTCTCATTGCAAACGTCACACGTTACGAAATCAACAATACAAACCATGGAATCAAAGTTCAGCTCCGAATGCGTGTCGTATTCGGCTTTTGTAGTAAACTGGACGTCACATTTCGTACATTTACAGAGCGTAGGCATGGGTGGATCGATAGGTTTTAATGTACTAATATCTATAAAAACTGAATCTTTTAGCGTGTGCTGTTCCGGGTGCAAGCTGGCGTGATTCTGAACTGCCGCCTGCGGCATAACTAGGCCGCAAGTGCAATAACCCAACGGCGTTGCGGGATTCGAATGCAAACACATACCTTTAGTATGATACGGTATGGTAAAGTTTGTTAAACGACCTGTATACTTGTTGCATTTGAAACAATAGCCTATATGGTTGCTTTCTCTAATATATTTGTGAGTTTTCACTTTCAATTGTCGACTTGGCTGGATAGCTGGCTTATTTGCAGGGATAGATGACTTATTTTTAAAAACTATTGGCGTATTTTTAGTAATCACTGGGGTGTTTTTGAAAAGTCTCTTGGCAGTTTTTGGAACGTTAATCTCGGTACCGTCTTGTATGCTGTACGTACTAACGTCGTGTGCGTTGAATTTGTACTGATCGTGAAGCTTCCTATGCTCCTCGTGGTCGTAGATGTACAAATGGCATATTTTGCAATACTTTCGATATTTCTTGCGTTTGAAATCCAGGCATTTCTTTGTTCTATGCCTATCTATGCCGAATTGGTTTAGTGAATCGCAAGTCATATACGCCTCGCAATTTTTACAGTACCAGAACGCTAGAGGGTTCGTTTTCAAACTAAGCACAGGTTTAGATTCAGATGACGTCGCCGCTGTAGTCATCTGTGTTGCCGCAGGCAGAGTGTTTTTCATCTGTGATCTGTAAATTTCGGCATATTTCAGCACGATATAGTCTTTGCGACGGTAAAACATAGTTTTGTGTGTAACAAAATGCATTTGAACAGACTCTTTGCCGACCGTCAAGCCGCAAAATTGACAGTACTGCGTATTAACGCACTTCCCTACGCATTTGTCGTAATGCTCCTGAATATGTATCTCGGAATAGTGACCTTGACATTTGGGACACCTCGCTAATATTCTCTGATGCATGTCTTTCATGTCGCGGTAGTGGACAGTAAATTTCGACATGAATCTATGCTGTAAATCGTGTTCTACTCTATCTTGCGTTGTTAATTGAAGTTTACATTTGACGCATGGGTAGGTCTGTTCTTTGCCGCACCGTTCGTGCAATGCGTATTCGCCAACGACCATTTTGTGAAATGAACGTTGCACTTATAGCATTTAAATAGTATAGATTTTTGCACAAGTATCGTTTTCTCTTTTTTCAGTGTTGTGTCTTTTGGAGTAATTTTAGTTACTGACGAAATTGATTTAGTGGCGGATGTTGCTAATTTTGACTGTCTAACTATAATATTGGGGATTTTTGTGCCGGGATGCATTCGTCTCTTGTGCAATTGCGCTGATAATCTGTCGTCAAATAATTGTTTGCACAGTGAACATTTAACATAACTTGTCACAGATAATTTCTTGCTAACCACTAATGTGGGCTGTAGAGATTTAGACTCGGTGTTAACCAAAGTTTTTTGGGACGCAATCACACTTTTAATAGTACTCTTTTTACTGACATTCTTCTTAACGATTCTCATGAAATAATCCATGTGCTTATACTTGATATGAGCGTTCAGAGCTTTCATTGAACTTGTCATTTTGTTGCAAATATCACATTTCGGTTGCAGGAATCGAGCCTTCGGCACCATAGCGTTCTTTATCTTGTGATTAACGAGGCAATGACTCCTGTATGTTAACTCCAATATAAAATGACAACGACAGACGTCGCACTGGTGTACGCCCTTAGTTTTACCACTGACTTTGGTGACATTATGGCTGATCATGTGACGATCAAACTCCTCGCGAACCGCGAAATCTTTGTCGCAAATTTTACATTTCAAAGTGTTTAGATGCAACTCGTAGATATGCTGTATCAGGTCGTCTTTGACGGCAAAAATTTTACTGCACACAAAGCATTTCATATCATTATCTTCAGCACGTGATCGGGACATACCACTACCATCCGCATCGCTTTCAAATTCCTCATTCTCTTCACTTTCAAAACCACTTACGGCCACTAAGAACGAATGTGCTTGCATCTTGTGCGAATCCAAAGCGTTCACAGTTGCAAATAGTATCTTACACTCTGCGCAATACGTGTCACTTTCGCCTAAATACTCGCCCCAGTCTTTCAATGATACATACGAACGGAAACACTTCTCTTCGTGCTCTATAGCGGTGGTACTGTCATCTTCTTCAAGGCTGTCTTCTTTTGCTATGTCGTCACACTTCCTCTTGTTACCCACAATAAGTCTATTGCCAAAGAAAGAGGATTCGTCGTGCTGAGTGGAGGATACTACCTGGGGACTGTCCGCGGTCCTAGGCGGTACCACGTCCACGTCTGTGGTACTGTCCGGTACTTCGGGCTGGAGGTTTGGATCAGATTCTTCTGATGGCGAAGGATTCAAGCCATCATCGTCGCACACTTGGGATTCTTGGCCGTCGTGAGAGCCTTGGAGTTCTGAAAAACACAAATGGAAGATGTAGTGACCAAGTTTGAAAATGGAATGCTTCAGTGGTTTGCGCACACGGAAGAGGACCCCTTCTTACCCACCGTCCACCTCCCGAGACCAGGTGGTCTCGGGAGGTGGACGAATGAAAAAATATTTTTTTACAACGGTCTACCTTCTAATTTTAATATTGGAAATGCTTATATTTATATTGGTGACGGTCCACCTCTAAACCTACCGAGAGTTCTGATAACATGGAGTTTAGACAACAAGGCAAGCGTGCACCCCTCCGCAGAATATGTAACTCCCACAATACAAATTTCATGTCTCTTGAAATATAAAAGGCAAGTCTCCGGCCTAATGTTTGAATAAATGGCACACAATGTATATAAAAATATGTACCTACCTACACATATTTTCTTAATTTTTTTTTTCCTCTTTCTATCATGTACTTTGTTGTTATTTTAGATCAAATACTTTTAGATCAAAACATTTTAACTAAATTATAATCTGTACCAAAATGATAAGCAATCAGTATGTCTCCGTGATGAACTTTTTACGATGTAAGCTTACAATACCTTTGAAATAATGTTACCAATTTATATGTAAAGTTTACATCTGTTGTTCGTCCTTAAATAAATAAATAAGGTGTACAGTTGAAAAGAAAAATTTCCCATGGAACACCCAGGTGGACAAAGGTGGACCGTTGTAAAAAAATATTTCCCACGGTTCACCCAGGTGGTCTCGGGAGGTGGACGGTGGGTAAGAAGGGAAGAGGACGGATGAAAGTCGATTGACGAAAGATATTTACACGTAGCATGTGTGCGGCCGGGTGAATAGAGGTCGCCCCAGGACGTACGTACATACATCGAACAGATCCGTGATGTCCTGGCGGAAGGTGGCGTGTAAAGTACTCGAAACCGGATACCAAGTATAAAAAAGGTGTATGAATTCATGTCAGTGGCGTGCAATGGCTTTAACAACAAGGTAGGCAATAAACCCCACGCATTTACACATATGTATCTTGTCTTTATGAAATATAGGTGCCTACCTATCTACTCACCCACAAAACACAGGACCTTCATTAGCCTATGTCGTGAGTAAAACAAAAAAAAATCTAGCAATAAGTCTATTATTAGGTCGGGAAGCCAAAATACTAAGGTAGGCAGTGTCTTTTTGTCTATATGGTGTGCACGCCACTGCTTGTCACAGTATAACAACTCCACCTTATCGATGTTTTAGTGACACGGGAAGTGTCGTCAACACTGATAGAGCACATTCTTGAACTCGATGTCTCGTCACTCCTGTATTCCTCCGTTTCTTGGTTTGTTTTAGACGCTGCGGTTATCCTTGTATTGTTATAATATGGAGCATTATACATTGAAACGAGACTAGATTGACTTCAATTGGTCGGTCGGTAAGTTACCTATACATAGGTGTCAATCCTTGGGGATTACTGCCTACCTTGTCGTAAAAGCCAGTGCACACCACTGGTGACAAGTGAACAATGAGCCTTCATGTCTAATGACATTCAAACCTTATGGTATCATGATCATCATCAGCCCATATTTGTCTACTGCTAGACACAGGCCTCTCCAATTCCACCTTAGGGTATACCTTACCATATTCGTCATACTCCATGGTCTCGGTCTTCACAATGGACAGGTCGGGGAACATGTTCTGAATACTCGAGTTGTCCATCACGTCGTGTTCTTCTATATCTATGTCGTCCGCCATCTTGGTTCACTGGAAGTATAGCAGAGTGGACAGTATAGTAGAGTATAGTAGACAGTAAATAAAATAAATACTGTAATGCATACGGAGAGAATGAGAGATTTATATGGGTGACGTTATCGGCCGGGTGAGTAGAGGTTGCCCCAGAAGGACATATACAGACCAGATTGGTGATGTCCTGGCCGAAGGTGGCGTGAAAAGTACTCGAAACCGGAGGTCATGTATGAAAAGATGTATGAAATGTAGATGAAGCAAAAGGGGTATGTCAGGATCGTGACAAATGGAGATCTGTAGTCTCTGCCTACCCCTCTGGGAGACAGGCGTGAAGTGTATGTATGTATGTAAAAGTAAGATGTTTAGATTGTTAAGTTTTTATTGTTTTTAATGTTAAGTTGTGTAATGTATATGCCTAATATCTGTAAGGGTTGTGTGTGTAAATAAATAAATGATCATCAGATCAGATCCCCCGGATCGAGGATCTAGCCCAGTCAGTGATTGAGCTCTGGTTTATTCTGGATATCGCTATAGATCCTGACTCTAACAAGAATCACAGTGGTG
>SJJU01022294.1:0-16314 GCA_012932125.1 Conopomorpha cramerella | reverse complement strand
CTTACCAATAATGGCGGAAATGCTATTTAGAAGATACACAAAGCTCAACTTAACTTGTCAGTTGTATGTCAAATACGGAATAACCAGTTCAAGTAGACCTGTAATAACAGTTGTGGAAGTAAAAAGGCGTTTATTGGTAAGGGGTTACTCAATAATTGAAAGAGTCATTGTGCGGCTCACAGACTTGGAGCTATGCCACGGACATGAGCCTCGCAATTGGCCTGTTCACGCTGTTAACATACAAACACAAGCATTTTACGACAGTAAAGTAACAATATAAGAATGCTATGGAATGCCATCAATAAAAGTCGACGTCAATACCGTGAGCTGTAGTCATAAATCGTGGTGCAATAAGATTTTACTGATACGGAAATTAAACGCCTATTGGGGCTTTTATCTGTGTGTACCTCAGAATAAAACAACTAAGTCCACTTTCATAGTGCGAACCGCCAGGATATGGAACGACTTGCCGGAGTATGTGTTTCCTGTAAAGTCCGCAGTAAAGTCTGAAGGTCTTCAAGTCGCGGGTGAATAGGTGTGCTCCATCGTAGACCACATCGCTGCTTAACATCAGGCAGGATGGTGGTCAAACGCTTGTTCATAGTGATAGTGATAAAAAAAAAACTAGACTTGCAATCCTAAACTGACGTTTGGAATAAAACGAGACAATGATACGAAATACACGAAGGAGTGAAAGAGCAAGAGACAGTATATTCTGTGCCCTTACTGCGAATCTGCATCCAAACTGTCAAATTAGAAGTGAATGTGACTGCATTCAAAAGTTCATCATTTTCTATACATTTTGGTGGAAAAGAGGTAGATGGAAGGTTGTACGCAGCTTGCAAGTCTAATCCAAGTACCAAACACAGGTCTGAGCTGTGTGCCGTTGGCCAAGAAAGTAGCCAAATTTTGATGTCAGTTCTACATACATACACTTCACGCCTGTCTCCCAGAGGGGTAGGCAGAGACTAAAGATCTCCATTTCTCACGGTCCTGACATACCCCTTTCGCTTCATCTACATTCATACATCTTTTGTGATGTCAGTTCTGTGTCACTAAAACATCGATAAGGAAGAGGTTGATTCATATCAACTAAAAATACAACATTAGTAAACAATGAACCGTATTGCACAGTGATATTCAAACGAGTTTTAACCTTAGGGCGGGAGATGACATTATACCCTGCGATATAATCGCATATAATGCCTGTATGTGATATGATATTTACTTAGTTGTATATTAAATGGTATACAAATTTATTAATAGAAAAGTGAGACAAAGGCATTTTTATGTAGGTACATAAATGGTATAAATAACATAAATCTTGGTAGGTATAAAATAATTTTATTTATATTGTAATCGCTAAGAGAACGCTTTTTGTCACAATGCATTAAAATGTTCGTAATAAAACTTAATTTAAAACATTTACAATGAAAATGTTTATTTAGTTGTTTTCCATAAGTATGGAAAAATACCATAAAACTTCATAACTTTATTATGTATGTACCTACTTTCCATGGAATGATTAGGTCATTCTTTTTTTTACTTTTTTAACACAAGTATATAGACGAGCAAACCAAAAATGAGTAGGTTCTCCAAAAAAACCTCGTACAGAAGTTTCTGTATCTATTTCGTTTTCCAATATCTCTGACAGGTAGATTTTTTTAAAGACAGAGGTCATTCATTGTCCAATAGTCAGTTATTTAAATGGAATAAAGACACTAAAGTCTCTAACTTCCGGGACCCGGGACACATCCGGCCCATCGACGTGTTAAGAATAACATTATTTTTTTTAACATCAATAGGTATAAACAATATAATTTGGAATACCATTTTTTTTTCATTTAAGTGTCCGTTTTCAAAAGGTGTCAATGTCCTGAAACGATAAATTAATTCGACGTTCCAGTAAGAACGTGATCAGCTGATTGTGTTCTTTGTATGAAGAACTTTTGTTTCGTTTTCTATAAAGTCAAAATACATGAAGTTATATTAAAAGTTTGAAACGGGTATTACGCTGCTTAAATTTAAATTTACAAAGACAGTAATTCAGCTCACGTTTTCAACTTTTACTATAATGTCAGTTCGCGTTTCTTTAAAAAAAATATGAAGTTTATAATGAGCACACGTTAAAACTATTCCAGGCCCTGACATGCGCATGCGTGGCGCTGCACTACCACACCTTCGACCCCAACCCCGACACCAGCATGCTGGTCACCGGCACGTTCGTCGGATACCTCATCCTCTTCGCCGGAGCAGCTGCTGGTACGTTCATGACTTATCTCCTCGTTTTATTAAGCGACATCAAAAGAGGTGTCTTTATATATGTTTGTTTGTTCTCGAATGAAGAGGACGGGGAGTGGTCTTTGCCCAGAAGTAGGACATAAAAGAGGCTAATTAAAAAAAAATGTTTGTTCGAGGATAACTTCGTCGTTTATGAACCGATTTTGATGACTATTTTTTTTGTTGCAAAGGTGATAATTCAAAGGTGAGAAGAGAAGTCAGGATTTATAATGACAGGCCAGAAATAATGAGGGAAAACTTTAAAAATAGGAGCTGGCGACTAGTACTGGCTGAAGTTGGTTTTATTTTTAATTTAAAAATATTGAACGTAAAGTTCTGTCGTTCAGACTATTATAACAAACAACCCATAAGAATCTTATGTCCAAAAGAATAATAACTTAAAGAAAAAAACCGACCGACTTCAACCAGTAAAATTTTACATATATGTGGTTTTCTCATGGATGCCATTGTCGGAACTGAACCAAATTTATATGGGACCAAACGGGAAGCACCAGCTTTCAAATATTAAAAAAAAATCCAAATCGGTTCACCCAGGTGAAAGATCTGAGGTAACAAACATAAAACATAGAGACGAATAGAGAACCTCCTCCTTTTTTGAAGTCGGTTAAAAATATGTCTCAAAAGCGACGACGATCGGTAAGTTTATATGAAGATATACTTTTCGTATTTCTCTTTTTAAATTGTGTTCCTTGGGGAAAGTTGTTTCAAGTAGTTGCAGAGCCTTTTCAATGCAAACGAACAAAGAATCGAATATTTCCTCTTTATAATGTTAGTATGGATATGTGTATACAAGGACAAATTAATAACGTTATCACAATAAAGTTATTCAGCCCGTGATATCAAACAACTTTCACCAAGGAACCCTATGTCAAAAATGAAAAAAAAAACACCTAGAATTTTGTATGAAGAGGTGGAGTTTTATTTTCGTTTCGCATTTTTATTTTACGTTATATTTTACATATTATTCCTACTGGGAATAGAATAAGCAATCCGTGCGAACTGCGAGAAACACCGCAGTTTACACATAGTTATTGAATAAATCAGTATAAATATGTCTGTAAGCAAACATACCTTTTAGTAGGTGCTAATTTAATTTACCTTTATAAGTATTACATACCTACATTAAACATGTAAGAACGTATGTAGGTACAATTAATTATCAATGACGCAAACCTGTTTATGAACGACTGCCTACACATTTACTATGTTATTTAAGATTTCATATTCATTAGCCCCTTGTTTATTAACTATCAATCAATACCTACGCGCTGATCACAAAAATTGATGAAACTTTAAACAATCCGAAAATAAATGACTGGCGCCGTACCTAAGGAAGAACATTACTACGCGTAGGCTTTAAGGTAGAATTGTTCAAGGTTCTGATCGTATCTGATTCTTTTCCGACACATATTGTGGCAGCAAAACACGGCTATTTGTAATCCGGTTCGGCTGGTTTAATAGTCACAAACGCTTACCTCATCAGTGACGCTACGTTTCAGGTTACGTCATGCAGACCCCGGCGCACCTCCGTATCGACATTTTCTACTCCCTCGTGGGTGTTGGTCTCTTCATAGCCAGCGGTGCCGTCATCATTCGCGAGTGAGTATTCTCCATTCTTTAAGTGAACGCCTTCCTAGATAGACATCCAAATAATAGATTGGTGACGTCTTAAGATAAAGGAACGTAAATAGTACGAGAGCCTTACACACTGTTTTGTCTTTTACCATTATTATCATTCACAATGCATACATATATCTATATATATATTTTAAAGAAGATATCTTATATGCATATACCTTTTTTAAATTTCATAGAATTAGTCTCATGCACACGTCAAACATATAACACCCCGTCGTTTTTGCTTTGGGGGTTAAAAGAGGATATTGTAAAAGACGGAAATTATAAACATACTCGTTTTCTTTAGAAATCCTTGTTCCTGTACTTACCCCTCTATCTAAATTACCAACCTACTACACAGTACGTAGTAACGTAGGTTCATACTTACTTCAATCGATAAGAAAAATAAAGAACTTTCTTTATTTTGAACTGGCAACTAAAAAGATTGGCCAGAAAACAGATTATTTAAAAAAGAAGATACCTGATCCATTTTGTATTTCCCTTCGTCTCGCACAAAACTGTTACTAATATGTCAAACGAACAGTGTCTACAAAAGAGGCTTAACTTTATACAAGATACAATATTGATTTCTTTTTCTGTGAACCTGATACTTATAAATGTAGGTTAGGTTACAGCAGGGTACAGTATGTATGTATTGAAAAGTTTTGTCAAAATAAAATCAGTAGAGGCTTTTATGCGTGAGGGTACGAAAAACATCCATAATATATATATATATATTATATCCATCCATATTTTGTAGCTATTAATATTCTGATTTAGAAGCTGCAATCAGATTAGGTTATGGAGACGAGCTTAGGTAAAGTTTCATCAATATCTTTCGAAAGTACTTTTTCCGTAAGGACTTCTAAGACCTCCAGTCTACCCGGTACTCAAGTCGACGCGTACCTATATTTTTTTTTGTTTACGCAAAACTTTTTACATGATCCGATACTGATCATTCTTATTTTTTTGTTGGAATGGGTATGCCCCGAAGTTGGTACCATATACATTTGTTTATATTTGTCTTTCCATTTATTACCAGTTGGGAGAATGCATCTAAGGGCGACACTCGTGACAAGAACTTGGCAAAGGCTTCTTTGTCTATTATCAACGGGGCGCTCCTACTCATCGACTCTGTGCTCACCCAGCGCGGAGGCTAAGCCGCAAACAATCACATTACAAAGAATGATCTAGTACAATTCCGTCAACGTAACTCTCTTGAATCTTCTATCTAGGATTTCTGTGACTCAAGATTCCAGTAACCATTTTGACAATTCCTCAGGTCGCTGAGTTCTGAAATGTTTAATTGCGTAAAAGATACTTTAAAGTTATTGTCGCGCAGACTATGTCAATGGAAACCATCATTGTGGTATCTCAAGTTAAAAAGAGCATAGAATTCTACGCATACACAGTTTTATGTTGAACCAGTTGTACTAGTTTAGGCTACTGTAGTATATGCGAGATATTTGTCAGTTGACAATGAAGATTACAATTCATTTGTGAGTGATGTAGTCTAATATGCATTTGGTTGGAAAAGATAAAATGATTAGTGTTGCTAGCACATTTTGTTTTATCGATGAAATGCAAATTGGACAAATGGTTTACTATGCCAAGTGTAACAATAATCTCATTAAAAATTACTCAAGTCGGCACAGTTTATTAGAATATAGAGTTGTTGATGACATTGTTTTAATTTTAATAAATTTTGAATAAATGTTGTCTCTGATCTTCAAATAAAAGTACATATTTAGATACAGCATCAATTTCTAAGTGGTGGTCATCATTGTTACTAAAAATCAAATGAACTTTCATTTTAGGATTCTACAATAGTGTCTTCTACAGTGCCTTGAATAAGTTTCTGATGAATCTTTATGAAGTTGACATCGAATTGCTATTTATAGTATTTTGATAAAGCTTAAAACTACATTGTGTCAATAAATTAATTTAAGTTACATGATACTGACACTGTCAGTTTATTTTTTCACCAGATTGTAATGTACAAGTTTACTTATCTACAGTGTGTAATTTTATAAATACCTATCTTAGAAATGTTTACCTTCGTATATTGTGATTCGTCGTTGTTGTGCATGTGGTCATAAATATTAGACACCTATATCTAAGTACGTCGTAATAATTTATTGAAATAAGTTTGCCTTTTCATCATTTGATGTAGAGTCAAAATCTTTCCGTTTGCTTTCTATGAAGCCGTATTGAATGCTGCATTAGCTTAGAATTTTGTTTTTACAAAGTGTGTTATTGACACTACTTATATTAACACCTAATTCACATTACTTTTGATAGAATTTTCCAGTGTACCTACCTAGTTAAATAGTCTTATATTGTTGTATTGCTGTTAAAAAAATGTGTTCTAAATGAAAGATGCCTAAAAGTTTTTTGATAAATTTTTCACGCTAATTGCATTTTATATACTTCTGTTACACTTAATACTTATACATTTATTTTTATTTTCCAGTGGTATTATAATTCCACTCTGTACAAATTTTTAGTTTTAAGCGTCACAATTTAACGATCGTTATATTTTTACTGTTTTTTATTGTATACTTACCTACAGTCTTTATTGCATTTTACGGTTTTATAACTTTTTACACATAATAAAGTTAAGGTAATAATTTAACACAATGTTTTTCTTTTGCTTTAATTTGTTACTTAATAGGTATGAAACATAAATGCACAAATATTACGTAGGTGCACATACCTCAGATACATTCCTGGTCTGAGGACATAAACTGAATGATACCAAATGGAAAATACACTATCATAAAAGCCGATTTAACCCTTAATCGGTCATGGGACAAATGTGAATCTTAGTGATTTTTTTGGTTCCTTCTGTATTGGGTACTTACAATGTTTTTTAACAGTTTTACTGATATTTGTAGCAATTAACTTATTATTAAATGATTATCGGGTGTACAGAAGCATAGGTAACATCGGTAGGTAAGGATAGTTTACATTATTAGGAGGTGGGTTGACCACTAATAATCGATTCTCAATGGCATCTAAACAACCAGGCTCAAAGTGATCTAGTAGGCGTCGTGTCTCCAATGGTAAACCTGTACCTGTGATATTTCCAGCCTAAACGTTCCTGTAGAACCTACTGATCGCCCTTTACACGTTTCAACCATTGCAAGGTAGACAGGGGCTCTTATTTCCTCTGCAAAACATTCAAATGTAGATATTATCGATCCCTTCAATTTATACTCACGTGGATCCTACTGCGTTTCTGCGTACAAGATGCGTTCCATAGAATATTAAAATTTACTTGATTGTTAATTATCCTGAAGCAGCATTAGCGCTAGCTAATTTATAACACTAATATTATTCTTTTCCGTTTATTCCCGTTCCCATAGGAATTTTAGGAATTCCTTTCTTAGTGCACCCCTATGGTACCTAAGCTACGTCCGTACCAAATTTCAAGTATCTACGTTTCGCTGTCTGAGCTGTGCGTTGATATGTCAGTCAGTCAGCTTTTCCTTTTATATATTAAGATGACAACGTCAAACGTGGAATGGACATTTTTTATTTAATTTGCTATTTTCTCAAAAAAGGTACGTTACAGTATTTTATTTCAATCATCAATTATACCCTCTTTGACTGAAATAATAGTATAATTATTCTGATTCAGAATCAACACAGAAACTAGTAGTGACCTCTATGTTATAAGGAAAATGAGTTCAAAAATGCCTCATTCAATTTGTAAAGGATGATGAGTCTATAATATTGAAGCATTAAAACCACCACAACCTACCACCACTAGGTATGAGAAATGATTATGTTCCAAGTTCTTGTGTCTGTAATGTTGCAGTCTCCACCCAGTATACTCTGTACTTACCTACGTTATGGGTCGAATTCCCAACATGATTTACTAATCTTTTGGTATGACTGTCTTCATCGTTCCTACTGGCCAAACATGAAGAAGAAACATGTTGTCTACACATGGGTCTAGTGTCCTGGCTAGTTGTTCGTGGTAATCAGCGTACATAGATATGTAAGAAACATTTTTTCTTGTGCTTGTGTAGTGGACACGTATGGATGGATGTTTTCCTTCAGCAAAACATTTTTTTTTTAAAATACCCACTGGTTTACGCCTAGTAGCCGATCCCGATCTTACAATAAGGCGAGTGATGGCATCTAGGTAGACTGTTTTATATTCTGACTTACGGCTGCCTTTACTTATGCAACATTCTACTTTTTTTTATTTCATTTTAAATTTTTCTCTGGTAACCAGGATTTACTATGTATTAAGGACATTTTTTTTGTAAGATCTCAACTTTTCAATCCAATTCAATAAGATGTCACTTCCGACTCAAACTTAAACGCGTACCGATTTGTAATTTTCCAATTGACGTAATTACTTCTAAACTTTATGTGGCTATTCATTCTCAATAGCAACTGTTAAGTCGAGTTTGAAACATTTACATATATCAGTTGAGATGAGAAAGACAAATTTCGTTGACACAATACCTACCTGTCAATGACTTTCCTATACGGTTCGTTGGACAAATACGGACGGATGATGATAAAAAGAAAAAAAAGTTGTTCCTCGACATCAAGAACAAAAAAACTGTTTTCCTTCGTCTTTTATGAACCTACAAAAAATATCTGCACTGGTACATGATTTACACCTACTCACACCACGGCTACTAGGTTCACACCGGCGGCTTCTGAAGACACTAGTTAGTAAGATTTTACAATAAGAATCTACGCTTTCACTTTTAGGAAACCATTGCTCTTAATATATAAACCAAATTACTTACAACGTGACGTTGTGCTGCTACTCTGTAATCACTTTCCTGTCGCCATTTGTCTCCCACTGACTAATGACTGTTTTTTATGCTTTAATAAATTTTAGTGCAGAGGCAAAAGTGTCCTTGAATCGGTATTTCCTGACATCGGTCAACGGTAATCGACAACAACAATTACATTATCCGTGTACTACCATATGATTGATCCACCAATACGAACAATGAAGCCAGGGGGCGTAGAGTTATAAAACAGAAGTCAAGCTACAGGCGAATACAAAAGACGTATCAAGTATGAATTTTCTAATCCAAATGGTGATTTCTGTTCTAAACACAAGTGATATGGATAAACTGATAAACAGTGCTGCAACAGTTGCGAAGACAAATTTCTCTCCGGAATTAATAACAATTGTCACTGCGAACATACACAACGATGAAATTCCAACATTCCTGAAATTGTATCCGGGAACTCCTGTGATTGTCAATCTCATGACAGAATACAATAGAACTATCCAGAGCGAACAATTTGTGTTTTTCATTAACGAATGCGAAGGCTATGACACAATGATCAAAACTATAAACATGGACCATGTTATGCCTATTCGTGTTATGGTAATATCTCTCAGTCCATGCTCTATCAGAAAATTATCCGAAATCACAAAACTCAGCAGAAATAATGACATCGTTGATATTGCAATATTGAGTTTGGATAACGACGCAGAAGTGCAAGTTGCAACATACTTTCCGATGGTCGAAAACGATTGTCTCAATTATGTACCAGTAATAGAAAAATATACGGATGCTTCGAACTCTTTCCCGAGGAAATTCAAAAACTTTTTTCGTTGTGAAACAACATTTACTACTATAGATTTACTACCTTACATAGTTCTGAATATGGTGAACGACACGTATATATTATCTGGCGGAACAGAAGGCCAAATATTTAAACTTATTCAGAATGTTCTAAATTTTACTGTTAAAGTGGTGGTTCCTAAGGAAGGCACGTTTGGTACATTGAAAAACGGCGATTGGACTGGGATCATCGGAGAGCTTGTTAATGGTCGAGCAGATGTCTCGGCTTCTGCTGCTATTCTCAATTATGGCCGATACAAAGCCGTCCAAATAACGAGACCTTACGGTACAATTAGTATTGATTGGTTAGCTCCAAAGCCACGCGAAATCCATGCTTGGGCTAAAGCATTTTTTCCTTTTCTGACCGACATATCATTCACAATATTACTTTCTATAGTAGGATTTTTAGGTTTTTCACATATTTTTGGTAAAGTAAATGACGAGAACAAGATGACAAAATCGTCAGTGCTTTTTAAGATGTGGGGCATATTTTTAGGACAAAGTGTGGGATTACAAAAAAAGCACGGTGTTCGCATGAATTACTTGTACATTTTGTGGATATGGAGTTGTTTGGTAATACGTATCGCGTATCAAGGAGAACTGATACATGTTTTGCAATATGAAAGATTCGAAGAGCCCTATACAAGCTTTGAAGAAACTTTGCCAAACGTAAGAAGTTACGGAGGTTTGGATTCAATATTGGCTTTTTACAATAACAGTAATATTGTTAATAATTACAAAAGATTAAACCTCACGGAAGTGTGCGATTGGTATATAATGATAACGAAAGGTGAAAAATTGATGTTGGCAGTGGATCGAAATATATTTGTCAACAATTATAGCATTTTGGATATACAGATAGTTGAGCGAATAGTTAACGGACCTGTTTCAATGTTCGGTCGACCTAGGTGGGCTGGCTTGTCAGAAATCAACTTACAGCTGTCCAGAATAGTTGAAGCAGGATTGTATCAGAAAATTATTTCTGATTACCATTCCGCAAGGAATAGTTATTTAGCCAAAAGGATTAAGACACTGCGTTTCTCCCGCCTAAATTTGTATATTCTGAGTGCATGTTTCTATGGGATAATTGTTGAATGGGTATTGTGCTTCGTAATTCTAGTGATGGAGATAATTTTTAAAAGATTTGAGACAACCGTTCAGTAATTATAAAATTATCTCACAAAACAAGTTTAATACCCCTAAATGATCGCCGTACTTGGCGTCGGATTATGTACGGACACATCACCAATATAAACACTTAGCAATACAATATAAGATTAGCTATATACATTTTAGTGTTTACATTAATAATAGATATGCACAACATTTTTATACAACACTTATTGTAACTTTCTTAGGTAATTAATTACTATTTAAATAAAAGCACTGTACGTACATTACCAATAATGTTTTATCAAGTAAACTAGCATAACAGACAACAAAAAAATTAAAGTAAAATACGCCAGTGGTAGTATCAACTCGTTATTTCTTAATTATCTTTTGTTTTTACAAACTATGGCTGTCTCCAAATATATCAAGTTCATACAATTTTTAAATTCATTATAAGTGGAGAGCATTCTTACTGTTGAGGACTGTTGAGCTTAATTGGTTCTACAATTGGGTATATAGCAAATATTTCAATTGCTATTGAAAATATTTGCTACAATGCTAATGTTTCCTATATAACAATATACCCTATGTATGTGACTGTTTTTCTTCTACTTGAGATCTTGGCACGTTTACCCATATTCGATCCAAAAGATCTTGGCAAGTGACAACACCATTAATTGTTTTATGCAAGAATGATAGATCTAACATTATTCTACTGTATGATAGAGACTGTTTTAAAATGATTGTAACGAATAAGTTGTTTTTTTTTCGTAGTTTATATAATCTGTGGTACCTAAGTAGCGCGGTCAGCACCTTGTACTTATGTGTTTGACGGAAGATAGAAGTTAATATGAAATAGGCAAAAATAAGCAACAAAGCCGGCGGGCTCGCATTGGCGGAGAAGGACACAATACCGATCGTTCTGCCGAACCTTTAGGTAGGCCTATGTCCGACAATGGATGTCTGTGGGCTGACATGGTGAATCTTGGTGAATCAATGGTCTTTATGTATATATGATGTCAAACTACGAATACTTATTGATGTCATTACTGACTGTACTCTAATTATAGCCCTTACGTCGTCCTTGATAAGTACTGTCGTTAGATTAACTTTTATGGTGTTTGCAAGCATCTGCAATAAACAGTGCGTGACGATGCCCATCAACTGTAATAACAACGGCAACGGCATAACTGCAGCACCATTAGGAAATATTTAAGCTATAACTAAAAAGGCTTGCACACACATTTTTCACAAAAAGCACCGAATTTAGTCTTAGGTACTGAACATTATATTATATTGCTCACCATCACCACCATCACGATAGCTTAGATAGGTTTGGAGAGTTGTGGGCATCTGTTAGGAGGCAAGAGACAGGTTGTACGGTTTAAATTTGATACAAGTCATAAGAAAATGTTTTCTTGAGAACAACATGGAAAAAGTGAAACAATGATTAAATAAGATTCAGTGTATCAGTGATTTTTATTTAGTTTGTTCAGTTTTGTTTTCTATTTAATTTTTCAATAATACATATTTTGCCTCAAATAAAGTCAATGTTTGTAGAAGTAAATGTTTTAATTGTGGACTGACTTATTACTCCGATCACTATGTAGCAATATTACACGATAACTAGATACTTCCATAAAAATTGTCGATTTTGTCATCAACTGTATTACTTTTATGGCCTTAAAACTCGATACTCGTATAAACATCAGTTTAATGACAATAATTGTCGCTGTAGCAATAGCAATTATTGTACTAGTAAGCATAAGCAGAGGTCAGTTTGCACGGAATCCGAAAAGACGTGTCGAAAATGAACTTTTTATTTCAAATGATCATTTCTGTTTTGAACATCAGCGGAATCGATATTTTAATGGAGACAGCTGCAACAGTTGCGACATCTAACTTTTCTCCGCAATTATTAACAATCGTCACTGGAAACATACCCGACATAGAACTATCAACATTCTTGAAGAAGTATTCAGTCACTACTGTACTGGTAAATCATAAGGGAGAATACAATAAAACAGTCCAGTGCCAACAATACATAATTTTTCTGAAAGAATGTGAAGGCTATGATACAACAATACTCAAGGTGCTAAATTTCAACCAGGTTGCACCCATTCGTGTTATTGTGATATCGGTTAATCCATGTTGCTCCACGAAATTAACTGAAATCACAAAAATCAGCAGAGCCTATGATATCGTTGACGTTGTTATACTAAGTCTGGAGTACGACGCACAAGTGCAAGTGGCAACTTACTTTCCAATAATCGAAAACGATTGCTTCAATTATTCACCAGTCATAACAAAGAGTGAAAAATCGTCTAATCATCGTTTTCCTAGAAAGTATAAAAACTTTTTTCGTTGTGTAATAAATTTAGGTACAATACACGTGCCGCCATCCATGTGCCTGGATAACTTGAATGGCACATTTACAATATTTGGTGGTTTGGACGGTCAATTATTTCTTCTTCTTGGAAATATCTTAAATTTTACTACAAAAATTGTCGTACCTGAAGTTAAAACTTTCGGTACTTTGAGTAATGGTACTTGGAACGGCATCGTTGGCGAGGTTGTCAAGAGTCGAGCAGACGTCGCGACTGGCACTATATTGATCAACCATTCCCGATATAAAGCAGCACAAATCACAAATGTCTACAAAACACTCCGTATTTACTGGTTCGGTCCGAAACAACAAGAAATTCACGCTTGGGCTAAGGCTTTTTTTCCATTTTTTTCATATCTAACAGTCTTAATAGTGTTTAGCATGCTTGGATTTTCTTTGTTATCCCAGTTTTTCGCTAAAGTTCACCGAGAAAAACCTTTAATACAATCAACTGTACTTTTCAATTCATGGGCATTATTTATGGGACAGTATGTAAGATTTGAGAAGAAACACTATTTTAGGGATAGCCTTTACATAATGTGGATAGCCTGTTGCTTAGTGGTTCGAATTGCGTATCAAGGAGAATTAATACAAGATCTGCAGAATGGAAAGCTAGAGAAACCCCTAGAAAGTTTAGATGAAGCTTTACCAAATGTTGATGCATATGGTGGATTAGAAACAACTGGCGAATTTTATAAAGATAGTGATGTTATGACACGGTACAAGAAAATGAACTTCACAGAGATTCACCAGTGGATTTTGAGGATACTAAATGGAGAAAGGTTATTGGTGGCAATAGATGACACTTCCTTCATAGAAACTATGGAGCTTCAGAAGATTGAGAAGATAGTAGAAGCATCTGTCACAATATATGGACGACCAAGATGGCCAGGCTTGGCAGAGATAGACCTACAGTTAATGAGGGTTCAGGAAGCAGGATTCTTTCAAAAGATATACAATGACTTTCAGTACGAAAGGAAAATAATTTTAGCTAAAAAAGAATCAATATTTTCTTTCTCTACACTTAATTGGTACACTATGAGTGCGTGCTTCTATGGGATTATTATTGAATGGGTGATGTGTCTCATAGTTTTTCTTATAGAAATAACTTGGTACAAGCTGAAAAAGTGACCAAAATATAGTTGAAATATATCATTTTTTAAGAAACGCGCACTGATTGATGAATTTCGCGCCGTAACACCTGGTCTGACCTATTAATATAGTTGAAATATATTCGGTATATTATTTAAAAAATATTTTTCAACAATTTAATGTATATATAGTTTTAACTTTTTTTTTAAAGAAACGTCCAGTAGCTAATATTATACGTTTAAACCGGCAACGTTAATATACAACATATTAATAAATTATTATATGGACATATCTCTCGCTTATTCTCTCACTAGTACCTTATGACCGCAAGAGTTTGTAAACTTTTGAGAAAGTGGTACAATTCTGTAACCTAAAGGTAAAAAATACTATAAAGAGGCCCTGAAATTCCAAGAGAAAGAGGAACATGTTCTTTTTCCATAGTATACGTGTTAAGTTTTGTCTATGTTAGAGGTAAATTTATTGATGCACTTCGCTTCCAAATATTTTAACGTAGACGTGGTTATATTTTATTTAGTGTTAATTTTTTTTAGAGGTTAAAACAACCACATTTTTTTATCTAAATTAATGTATGATATGTGGACCAATTCACTGAACTAGTGATAATGATTATTTACCATACATCTTTTATGTAAATAAATGATCGATTTTGATCTGATCGTCGATTGAACGGTAAATTGCTTTTGTAATATACTGTATAACCCTTTACTTTATCCGTAAGTCACCAAGACTTAGAAAACAATTCTGATAGAACTATAATAATAATAATAACAAATTCCTCTTAATTCGTAACAAACTTCACTATAGTTTGGCCACAAGCCCGCAGTACTGATAATTATTTACCTCCCTAATGGAGAGACAATTAATTTTAAACACCATAATAATAATTATTATTTATTTCCATTAAGAATGCACTTATTCTAATGCTATTGTACTTGGTCACTTTTTTGCGATTTCGCGAGCTGTATTAAGCAACAAATTATAACTCGATGCTGTCTAACTGGTGCAGGATTAAGGAACAAAACATTAGGAAATATACATTACTATAAACTGACTGCAGTATTTTTCTGAAAGGCAGATGGACTACATTTCTAAATATCTGCACAAGAGTAGTGCTACTCATCCTGTCTACGTCGTTATTGTGAATTGTGTAAATGTTAGAGTGTTGCAAACATTGTTGTAATGTTATATACCTATAGTATTGTACAATAACTACATAAGCAGTAGCTTTAGCTTTATTGCACCAAAGTTTTTAATGTAATAAAAAAATAAGTGAAATTATATTTTATTTCAAAGAAAGAATGCGTTTCGAAAATTATCCCATTATTATTATTATTATTATCAAAATTGTCAATTTATCCTGATTTTTCGTTCATGTGAGAATGTCCGGATAGACTACATACAAAATATAGGCAGAAACATGTTCTAAACAAATTCCAAAAAGAGGCCCATGCTAAGCAATTACCCACAGTTTACCAAGCGTGTTCGCACACCTTGTGGTATGCGGGTGTCATCACGATGTTATTGTGAACGTTGCGGGTCTGACAAAGATACCCATTGGTACACTCTTGTACAGCAGATCTCGAACTGACAACCACCCGATGGCAGATCTAAGTATCTAACCACTAGACCTATAATATGTCTTTAAGCATCATCATCATCAGCCCATACTTGTCCACTGCTGGACATAGGCCTCTCCAATTGCACGCCACTGTTTTTAATAAACATGGAAAATTATGCTCAAACTATAGAGTGCTTGCTTGGCCAACCAGACGTGAATTCACAAGTTATACTCACTAACTTAAAGCTATTTAACTAATAAGTAAACATGAGCTCCTCCAATCCACAAATTGCGACGGGTATGCCCAAATTGGCGAGAGACCGGACTACTACCTGCACCCATTTGCTGATGAAAATCAAACACTCAGGTTACACGCCCCTCGTCGGTTTGATATCTTTGATTACAGATCGCAGTAAGTAGTTATTCCACGGAGGCAGGAGGCCAAGTCTGCTGCATTAAACTGTGCGCAATGATGGTTTTCTTATTGTCATTTCACTGTTCCCAGATTTTTTTATTTATTTATTCCAAAAAGAGATAAGATAAGACTCATATTCGTATGTATATTATTGTCGTAAGAGACGGTAAATAACTTCTCCTAACTTAAAACTAATGCACTG
>SJJU01022288.1:0-21289 GCA_012932125.1 Conopomorpha cramerella | reverse complement strand
ATATGTATTACACAAACAGGTACTCATTTTTGATTCTACATAAAAAAATAGAAGTTCAAATATTGGAGTAGGATTAGTAGTTGTCCCTTTATTGTTCTTAAATGATTAGGGGTATGAATGAATGAATGAAAACTTTATTGTACATATACTAAGATATTACCTATATGGACACTGATAAGACAGTTGTAAGGCTACAAACGGCGACTTTCTCGCTGGAAGCGCTTTGTTCCGGGTTACCTGCTACGTAGACATGAAAAAAAAAGGTTATAGATGCCAATGTATTTCTACTAATACAATTCAACATCCTATATATTATCATACGTTTGCCTATCTAAATGTTGAAATCTGAACATTATTAGGTATTACTATCTTAACTATACAGAACATGTTAATATTATTTGAACATATATGCAGTAATGCAAAAATACCCAAAATGATTTTTCGTGCATTACGTGCACGTCACCGCAGCGCAGTCGTCACTGGGCCAACAAGCTTGAGTTTGCCTCGATTAGAGGCGAAACGCTCGTCATATTTCCGTATTGTTCGGAGTGTATACGTTATACCTATGATTACAATGGATTTCCGGAGGTTACGTCTAATGCAATTCAATATACAGAATGTAAGAACATTCATCTAAAGACGGTAGAGTTTGTGAACAAACACAACACCAATATTTTAACTTACAATTAAAGAAATTTATATATTACTCTTTGATACTTGTTCATCGATCATCAACAAATAAAAGTTTTCCTTATAGACACCGAAGGAAAATGCCTTTCATTGGCTTAGCAGACGGTTTATGTCAATGCTCCCGGGGTAATAATAAACGATGATAGATGGGACAGATTATCATAAAATATGTGCAGAATCGAGCAGCTTCTAAGCCTGGAACAACTTTTATCAAGTTATTGTGAAGCTTCAGAGTTTCAACGGCGAATTTTCAACACAACATGCCTACCTTTTGATGTTTGTCGGAGCGTGCGCTGTTACTCAACAATTCGGAGTAAGTTGGCATATTTTGTATTCGACTTTGTTACGAGAATGTATTACTGAGAGCGACACTCGAAAGAGTTATGAAATTTTATTCATCCGTAAGTATGACAAAAAAAATCTCAAATATAAGTTACAAATCAGTATGTTCATCATATATTATATTTTATACATGTTTCGTCAAAATCCTTACATCTAAACAGAATTTTCAATGATGAAATAACTATTAATATACAAGTGAGTTCTCAGTTCGCGAGTATCTTGTTATAAGTATATTGTTTTCACAAATTTTGCGCATGGTCACTCTTTAATAACGTACTTAAGTAAATATTGTGACTAATAAAGAATGTTTTTTTGAGTCAACCTTTATGTTTTTATGGAGAAATATTTTTTTCCGTTACAAGTACATTACGTATTTCATCTTTTAATATGTATATGTATGTATATAGCGAACTTTTGCAGAATACATATTGTTAATGGTTTGAACTTTTTTTGAAAGAAAAAATATACAATAATCGCTCACTAATTCACATAAGAAACATGAACTATACAAACATATCCTAATTTGTTAATTTTCCTTGCTTCGGTTGGCTGGTCTCCAACAATTCGACATAATCAAAGATAGTTACATTATAAATCACTTTAAATCACAATGTTAGCTGCGACATGTCATTAATGTCCGAACCAAATTCGCGAATACCTTTGTCCTATTATCCGTCAATGCCAACACAAGCGGCAATGGGCAATTATTATCCGAAAATGTCCGCAATCCAGTAATTAGCAATGGAAACTCTCTAGGGAGCAGCCACTCCAGCCTCGCACGATACTATCTACGTTCAGGAATCAACAGAGCAATTTCCAACAGGTTCTGAGCTCAAGTGTCGCCTAACGATGTAAAGCGCAGGCTATCGCAATGTATTTGCACCGCAAATTGCAAATGGAAACGTACGGTGGCATAACTTAGCGGTGGCGGACGTCTAACTATGTAGATTTGCTTTTAAACATGAGCTGGGAGATTCTTGTCAATTCGCCACGTTAGCAAAGTTTAATTTCGTTGTCATAGCGTCGAGGCTACGCCTGTAAAAGGTCCCCGAGCAATGGTTTTAGAAACGTTGTTGGGCTTGTCAATATAAAGAGCATTTACTATGGCGACAATGCTGGAAAAAAATGAGCCCAACAACGTTTATTTATTTATTTATTACCATTATCTTAAGTCTAAGACTGTTAGGGCGTTGCAACAATAATAATAATAGAAATTAAATAAATCATAACATAAATCTTTAACATGCCTACAAATACATTAAGTAACCTACTTAATACTAACTATTATTGGTGAACATTGATGTCTATACGTCGAAGGGAGGCAATGTAGCTTAGCGTTATTGAGATCTATTGTATTCCATTTTATTTGGTTTCCAAGACCATTGCTATTGGTCCTTTTACAAGCAGTATACAACATATTAGGCTAAAGGACTTGCTATCGGATTCTTACACATATATATATAATGCAACGGCTTAGATTTGGTAGGCAGGTAATTTTGAGGTTCCGTCTTACCAAATCCTAGCTTCGCCACTGCATTTTCATACATGAACATCTTTTTTAAAAATCTCTTTTGAATCAGTGGTCAGGAAACGCATTTTAAGAATCATGAGTTGCAAGTGCATTTTGCGGTTCCAACAGGGGCCATAAATGTTGATTAACAATAGATAGAGCATTTCTTCATTCACACTCTAACATAGATACCAGATGTATTAATTAACGTTTATTGTATGTATTTATATTAGAGGTATACTTCGTGTAAAAGGCGTCCGAGGGGGTGTCTAGGATATTAAAGGGATTATTCTGCTATGCCTTACTACCTATCACCAATACCCTTAGTATGTGTCCTAACTCCTCATCATCATCATCATCATCAGCCCATATTTTTCCACTGCTGGACATAGGCCTCTCCAATTGCACGCCACTGTGATCTGTTTTCGGCTTCTCGCATCCAGCTTCTGCCAGCCATCTTGCGTAGATCATCAGTCCACCTTGCCTGAGGGCGTCCTGCACTCCGTTTGTCGAAACGCGGTCTCCACTCGAGAACTCGTTTTCCCCAATGGTCATCGGTACTATATTTGCCGTAGAACCGATGTCCTAACTCCTACCTAATTCAATCGCAACAACGATCTGAAACTCTTAGGCTCTTTCCAAGTTTTACAATTAAACTGGTCCGTCGCAACTGTACCTACAGCTTCTTGATGTTTTGTATTCTAACCAGAATATGGCATTTGACCAATGGCGTTTTGTCTGTTACTAACTACATTAAATTTGATGTCGTCGTCACGCAAGTAGACAGAATCGGTTGAAAATAAAGGTATCAAATGAACCTATAACGTTTATGCAAACGAATATATTTTGTGTCTGTACACACTTAAGAAATTTTAACAAAACACTTCACTACACGTGTTGTACACCGATGTTCCATAAATAATTTAACATCAAAGCAGACATTTTGTAAACCTGTCTATGTTTTGTGTTATAAGATATACCTACATCATCATCATAAAAATAGGAGCCATAAGTTAGTATGCAGCGATGATGACGTCAGAGAAAAACATAGAAATAAGTTTTTATGTCATCCATTGAAAATAAATAATAATGATAATAAATATAATAATAAAATTACATTTATTAGTAAAGTATTAGTAATATTTTTTTGTCATCAAATAGAAATAATTATAATAAGTAATAACAACACTTTGCGCCATCGCACACGAAATCAACATAATGAAAGTGGAAACAAAAGCTTATTGTATGAAAAGCACATTGTAAAACTTTGCCTTCTGCCCCGTTACCGGTATTTTAGTTTCGTAAACAAACTATCATTAATGATGACACGCACACCGTGTATTTTTTACCTTCATGTTCATTTTCAAACAATATCAAACTCTATTTAGTAACCATCCACACAAAACAATAATTGTCAGGGAATATACACAGCCTGTTTTTAACTTAATTAGTCGAAACTTACTACGTATATTTATTTGACTTATATTTAGAGTTTTCCTTTATATAACTTTCCTCAATTATAGTTAAGTAGTAGTACTCATTTTAATGTGCTTCCAAATCTTATCGATATTGGAAGCGCCTTCTACGACGTTAAATTTAAAAAGTCGAGAAGGTCACTCTTTTTATTACATGAAATAACTTTTCCGGGCGGGCGGTAGCTGACGTAGCCGACCCTTCTTAAGAATGTTAGGTTATTATTTAAAACATTTTGGAAAGATGACGTAAACCAATGGGACACATTTTCAGAGCCTATGTACGCAACGCAACGTTCGTATGGTGAAGGACAACATCGTGATGAAACCATCCCACCACAAGGTGTGTGTACCCTATAATGGTGATGGGCTCACCCCCTGTCACGTTGGGTTAAATACGCTTGGTGAACTGTGGACATTTGCTTACTAAGCAAATGCCTCTGCCTACCCCGCTTTGGGATTAAAATGCGTGAAGTATATTTTTATTTTTTATTTTAGATAAAATAATGTTGCACAACGTCGGCATAAACGAATTCGCGGACAAAATTACCAGTTTAAAATAACTGAATGTATTAAGTTTCAATTCACCCTAGTTTTCTTTTTCTAGTATAGGTACATCTAGAGTCCAGTTTTAATGTACAAATATTGCAGGATGTTAACTATATTTAAACATCCCTTGCTCTTTTAAGCATCTCTTCCTTACAGAGTAGTGAGATAATGACACACACTGCACATGTTCTCAGCTAAATTAGAAGGTGTAATGTTCCAGTAATATGCTATTACAGTCTCTGTCACAGAGTAGCGTAGATTACAGAGCGTCTGGCCATGTGTAATTTACACGTCTAATAGCTTCCGTAATGTCGACGGAACTGTACAGTGGATACGTGTATTCTAGCCTTCATTCCGAGAGAAACAGAGTGGGTAAGCGCTTCTTTCTTTCTCTCTGTAACGCTGAGAGCAGGAGAGCAAGATGCTTCGCACGAACTTATAAAAGGTTGTACTTTCGTCAGCCAGAAAGTGGGCTATCAGTTTTGATGACACTCACTGTGTCTCTACAACAATAAGGTGGAGTTGTTCTACTGTAACAAGTAAACAATTAAACATAATGCCTAATGATATTCATGAGATTACTTTAGTGTGGTAGACTGGATTCATGGCCGACGAGAAATCCATGATAATGATGATGTAATTGAAAGGAATGTATGTTCCACAGAATAAACCAAATCTATATTTTGTGTATGTCTAAGACTCTCTCTGGCGTTCAACAAAAATAAGAACTAGACTAAAACTAGAAAATTTCTTTATGCAAACTATTTATATTTATAGTTTTGACAGAAAATCGTGGCAGTTAATAGCTATCAATTCTGGATCTTGAACGGACAAGAAAATGGTCTCATTTATATATACCTTTAAACCCTGTAAACGCCGTTAACCTAATCTATTTGCTAAGTGAGGAAACAACGCGGTCAATCAAAATAACCCAAATCGATATTGTGTACTCAAATAAAAGAAGTTTCTAATTCAAATAGAGCTCTTAAAGGAATAGGCCTATTTTACTTAAAACGCTTCTTTATAGACTACAATCAAATTAAAAACTTCCAACAATGGCATTGAAATAGATCTATTTACCGACTTCTTGACTGTTCCTTAGTTATTCATTTGACTTATTTACCGATAGGTCGATGTTATTAAGGGCTCTCAAATCACTAAAGGCCAGTAGATAATTAATTGTAGCTATTATTAATGTGGTGTACATGTTTTTAGAAATAATTCCTCTTTAACCCTTGACCTCGCGGAGTACTGGAGGCGAACCAGGATACCTTTTTAGTCTCTAGTTATACAATTTTCGGCTGTTGTTTTAACAATTTCAAGGACAATTCTGCTTTTCGACATGATAACAATAAAACTTATAGTGTCTTAAATTTAGTATCCGCGAACGTGTTATTTTATGTGATATTATTTTTAACAGTTCTAAAACAGTGACTGCGTCACGCCCAATAGCGTGCTGCCTCTCCAGGAAACTCAGTGTTTACAGTTACTTAGTATCGTCGGGGGAAATTGTTATTTTCTACGTTTTTGTTTACTCATGCCTTAGTAGTCGACTCGCTGTCTGCATTCGTAACCGCAAGGTTTCTTTGTGGCTTCAGCCCGTGTCTCTTCCGAGCGCTCGTATTAAGGCAAGCGATGGAAAGAGATGAAAGTATTTCGAGCTGAAAGGTATTTAAAAGGGTTTTAGTGTAGACTAGTAGATTATTTGGTGGAAGTTTAACAGCCAGACTCGTTAGCAGCTCATTTATCACTACACGAACATTGTCTGAAAAAGCACTGTGTTAATCTAATTTCCGAAAGTTTCCTTCACGCGTCTTTACAATATGGACATTAATGAGTCTTAAATTCATATAAACAAAAATACATACATGGGTAGACGAAGACATTGTTTTTCACTTATTACAAACCTGGCACGAACAGGCCTCTTCGACGATCACTAATCTGTTTTCATAATTCTGTTTGTTTTAACACGCCTCAGGCTAACCAAACATAGCAATGAATACTAACCAAAAAGCCGAGTAACAAAACAACATGCTCTTATCTCTTGGCATGGAACTTTGGAAGAAAATCTTTAAGCAGTTCCCAGCTTCAAGGTTGTTGAAGCTACATGTTTTTGATACTCTTGTAATATTTACAGATATTTATACAATTAAATACAACAAAACTAGATTTACCTACAATAAAACTTGACCGCCAGCACCTACGGTATTTAGTAATCTCTGTGGATCCCGTTACTGTATGGTCAGTAAAGTTGTTGTTAAGCTTTCGAGAGCTTTGAAAACATCTAAAAGCTGACCACTTGCTAACCCTGTTAATAGCCACATGAACCGCAAATAAGTAAAAGCGGATCCTGGGTCCTCTGGAGCAAGTTGGCTGAGAAACCAGAAAAAACTCTGGGCAGACGATAAAAACGGGTTTTTGAGATCTTTTTAGAGTTAAAAGTGTAGTGATAGTTTTCTTGCAAAGGAAATAACTAAAAGTCTAAAAGAATCCATGCCATTTTTTTGCGGTTGGCCGTTTAATAATATTTTGAGTAAGTATATAATAAGCTATAAAGCGAAATCCCTCAGCCTCCCTCAGTAGCTTCCAAAACCTACATTGCTGCTATAATAGTAATTACTTCTCCCTCTTTGAAATTTTAAGAGCCACTTTTCAAAGGCTTCTATTTAACTTCTTGCAAGCCGAACTTGAACCGGCGCTATTATCCGTACTTCCTGTATTAAATTTTAAAATATTGACTCAGTCTACGTAGATGAGGCTTTGTGGTCGATTATTCGACGTTTGTGCCTCCGCTTTGCCGGCTATAGCTGTAGCAGATCGGAGAATTTACCCATTGAAAGTTTTTATTTCAGAGTGCACTACCTTATATACATATACCATATTAGGATGGATTGGAAGTAGTCTTTAAATCAATATAAACATCGCTGCTTAACATCAGGCAGGATGGTGGTCAAACGCTTGTTCATAGTGATGAAAAAAAAAAAGCTGATGGTGCTTTTTGTATAAGGATATCGATTTTTTCTATCCAGGTCGTTGACACCTACTAAAATGGACTCGGTGAGGTCTTTAGAAACATTGGACTTCGGTTCAAAAAGGTCTGATGTCTATGGTAACATATTTCCAACTCACACATCTGAACTATAATCATTTTGTTATAAGTATAAGTTATACGCACCGGATGATTTTAAAGTAAGGTCTGTATCCTGACAGAATATTTGACATCATCCTGCTTCAGGTCGAGAAATGCTCGCAATTATCTTATTTCGTAAATGCAGATGTATAACTTCGAGCAGATGTATAATATGAGTCAAGTTTTATACTAAAAACTATTAGGCAAGTGATACGATTATAGATAACTCCACATCCATCCACTATTGAGTGTACTTGATGATTTTCCTTTTAGGACACAGGAGCGAAACAAGACAACTTAAGGTAAGCACTACATATAAGTGACTATTGATCACGCAATGTATCCCCATTTAACTGGTAATTCCCTATAATTAACTGTAAGCGACTACGCAATCGAATCGTCGAAACGAAAGTACTTATTTAAGTGATTATACGCCTCGTAAGTTGTCACTTTATGTTACAAAAGGACTATGAAAATAAGCTTTGTTTAAGTTAACCAAGTCCAGGATAAACAACGAATGTTCGAGTTAAGTCAACCGTGGAGATAATCGTCGAAGGATAACTAGTCCTTGTAATTCAAGTGCCCAAAGGACGTCCCTCTAAGTGGGTAAAGGGGTGTATTTAATACCGTACAAACTGATCTTTGTTTTAAACTACTTGCTCCCTAAGGGCACGTACAAATTGGAGAGTGATGTCTAAATTGAAACTTGTGTTTAGTTAGTTTCATCCTGTTCCCATGAGTGTTTTGAATTATAACCTATGTGTTATTCCCATGTATATACAGACAGACCTCGGGATTATGATCCGGAACAAATTTTTATAGGTCAAAAAATTATATCGATTCCAACAGTATAGTTATTATGTGACTGAGACTTTTTAAAATAGATTAAATGCATCCTTTCTTATCCAACATTTATAACGACAATTTATAGTCATATGAATTTATACCAAATTGATATTTATTTCCAGAAAAAGAAATTATTGAAATCGCTATAATTTGCTGAGTAAGAAAAATTTAGTCCGAATCATGACTTGTATACATAACTACATTACTTTACAGTTTCATCCAAACTCATTATTAGTATTTTTAGCGTGAAAAAGTAAAATATCCAAACAAAATTCAGTTAAAACGAGTCCGAGTTTTTTCGTAAGAAGTCGCCTTTGTATCCCGTGTATAGGAATAAATACAGCAGGTAAAGGTAAAATTCAT
This sequence comes from Conopomorpha cramerella, assembly GCA_012932125.1. Lineage (NCBI taxonomy): Eukaryota > Metazoa > Arthropoda > Insecta > Lepidoptera > Gracillariidae > Conopomorpha > Conopomorpha cramerella. Next base: position 12,387 of record SJJU01022288.1, on the reverse strand, counting down.
ATGTATTCATTCACCTTCTTATTTCCACAAATAATTAAAGACCAAAATTACCCAAATAGGTCTAGCCGTTCTCGAGTTTTAGCGAGACTAACGCACAGCAATTCATTTATGCCTCCCGCACACCAAAAGCGGCCGCGTTTGGTGTGCCCAAGGCTTTCAACTGCGTGTAAAAGGTGTAAAAGGGGGTCCTTTGGGGGGGGGGGAGCAATGTTCTCAGAAACGTTGTTAGGCTCGTCAACATGAACAACTTTTACTAAGGCAATAATCCGGGAATATTAAAAAAAATCCATTGCCATACAAAATGCCATATCTGGTCGCAAAAAATTGTAAACGTTAGAATGACGTTTGTCTGCAGAGATTTTCCATGATAGTGAATTAAAAAATTGCTTCTATTTTCTACAATTCAGGAATAATTGCCACCTATGTCTTGTACTTAGATATCAAAAATATTTCTTTATATTATTTCTTGCATTTAAGTTACCTCTTCATGCGAACGTCCAATAATGAAATATTAAAATTATTATTTAGTTACAGATAAAGTGCCTAGTAAATTGAAAAAGCAAACTACTTTTATAGAAAAATATCTGTATGTCGTGGCCAGGTGTGAGCTTCGCGCCTTTCATTTCCAAAAGTGGAATAAGCAGTGTCACTTGTTAAGTATCCACGTTTTACCAAGCGAATTTAACCCAAAGTAACAGTGGGTGAGGTCATCGCATCTAGAATTATATGGAAAGGAAAACACATTAGACACGGTTTCCAAATAGTCAATCAAAATAAATCAACAGCTCTAAATCCATCTACTGCTGGACATTGGCCACGCCTCTTTTGTGTTGGTCAATTTCACTCCATCCCTTAGGCTTCGTGTTCGTGAAAAACTATTTAGAATCTGCACAAAGTGTTCTGTACTGGGATAAAGATAATGATAACACGTCCTTAACTTGTTTATTAATTTATTCCAATATACATATCTCTCTTAATTTTTTTTTGTTTGGTCTCATTTTGGTTTGAACATCCGTGAAAAAAACATATAAATTTTACGTGTTTTACTTGCTGAAAACTAGTAAAACTCTATGAATATATTCATAAAGTAGTAATTTAGAAAACGCCGGAAGTGTTTCGTTTCGGAAGTCTTTTACTGGAACATTTAAAATATAATGAGGTTGCTGTTTTCCTCGCCTTGACTGGTTAAATTGTTATTCACGTACAATTACTACACTCCTTTGCGGAATTTATAATATAGCTGACGTACGCCGTCAGTGTTACCCGCATTTTATCCCGTTGTCGAGGAAATTTGGGATAAACTATTTTTTATTATTTTTGTATGCTATGTCCGATATGTGAGGTATATTACTGTGACCACAACAACTATTTCTCGTCTTGGTAAAAACTTTCAAACAACACCACAACCTATTGCAGGGCGTACCAATATGTCTAATGTGCTTTTATTGAAATGCGTTCAGTACTTTTCCTGTAAACTCAACAAACATCCTAACTTTCGCGTTTATGACATTAGTAGGGCGATGTAAGAATTGTACCTATTTGTACACTCCCTTAGCGTTCTACATTTTCATATTATATTCCGAACGTCAGGAGGGTGCCTCCGTCGTCGAGTCGACTCTGCGATCCGAGTAAGTGATAACTCAATTAAATGTTAGGCAATTTGAATTTTATATTCACAGGGAATCATATTAAAAGCTGAGTATTCTAATTTTGAGATTATGGTGGCGGTGTGCTGTCAGTCATGTTTGCTGTGTCAAAATGCCTTTTGCGTAGACTCAATTTGTACAGTAGACACAATTGTAAAAATGGAAAGATAAATAAAATTTTATAAAAAGAACTAAAAAATTAAACATGGTGCCGGTTAATTTCCGAGTTCTTCTAGCTCCATTATCAGTCCCTACACCACATCTAGCACAGACATTATTCGTCGTTAAACGAATCCTTTAAACTCGTTGTGGTTGTGTCGTTTAATTTCTGATTTCCTATTATGTCCATGTTCAAGCTCTATCATCGGATCAAATCTATTTTTCAATATTTCTGTATTGTCATCTTGAAACTTACATGCAAAATAATTGGGAAGTGGATCACATTAAACTTGCCAGATTATAGACAATCATCGGGACAAAATAAAAGCTTGAGACACATACACAGTAGATGAACAGGCGTAATATTGTAAACAAACAAACGACGTCACTGTAACTATACACAAAATTATCATACTTCTATAATCCCAAAAGAGTGTTCAAAATGAGTCGAAAAAACGCTTGTTCATAGTGATAAAAAAATAAAATAAAACGTCAATGTCAAAATACCTATTCCTGAAGTTGTTTTCTAGTACATTTTTAACCAAATTCTCTTTTAGTCAACCTGGCATTCGACAAAGTCAAATGGTACAATCATGTTCACAAGAGCGATAAAATTGCTACCTGCGTATCTACCTATACTTATCAAAATCAGGCTCGCCGTTTGTGAATGAAAACAGTTTTCTAAATGTTCTAAATTTTTTGAAATCTTATTACAGCCAAAACAAGTTTCCCAAACATTCTTCAATCATAATTTATCCTCTCATGAGATTATTTATTTCGTCTTCGATTTTCTTGTTTCGCCTCATTGTTTCCATTTTGCGGGTTGAAGGTCATTTTTATTTTTACTTTTGTTTTGTGTTTTGTTGTTGAGAACACCAATCATATTGTCGTACCTTCTCTACCCACGTCCTAATTATTTAAGTTAAGCTACGGATTTCAGCCTACCTTTCTTTCTCGGCTATTGACTACCCACCAGTACCAGGCATTGACATGGGGTCAACATGACAAACAAGAGACTTGGCGAAAAGAGAATTTGGTAAAAAATGTGGTATAACCAAAATATGCCTTGACTAGACAACAACTTTATGAATAGGTCATTTGACATTGACGTTTCGTCTATCCAAAATAGGTATATCCCAACATTTGGGGCTAAGATGAGCTAAATGTGAGGTTCCTTTGGAAATTCTTTCTTTGTAATATCAACAAACTTTTCTCTGAATGAACAGGGACGAGACCAAAAAGAAAAAACCTTTGTATTTTATAGAATAATCCCTATGCTATAAATAAAACACGTTGTAATTTTTGTCGTCGAAGATCGAAGCAAATTCTCAACATTATTATCTTTGACGTCTTCTTATAAATAAAAGAGCTTTCAAAGAACATTGTCAGTGCCCTAATAAAAAAACAACATTGTAGAGGTAAACGCAGATACTATACTACACTATATCGTACATAGTTGATCTGCGTTTACCTCTACATTATTATATGCGATTTATGATTATTGATTTGTTTGCGCTCTCCGTGAGTTACACCACAACACCACTGCGATCGCCAACCCGCCTGCTGACCGTGGCGATTATTGGCATTTCGCCCCAAAGGACGGAAATCATTAGGGGGGGCCCTCGTACAGCAGTGGACGTTATGTGGCTAATGACGATGATTATGATTGTATACACACAAACACACCCGTGTAAAAATGCAGAGGATAGATTCTTTTATGTCGTATTAAATAATATATATTTTTAATTATTAGAGAGCGTCTGTGGTCCAGTTGGTCGGATACTTGACTTGTAACCGGGAGGTCGCGGGTTCGAGTCCGGCTACTTGACCTATGAGCCTATGTACGCAACGCAACGTTCGTACGGTGAAGGACAACATCGTGATGAAACCGCACACCACAAGGTGTGTGAACCCTATGACGGCGATGGGCTCACCTCCTGTCACGTTGGGTTAAATAGGCTTGGTGAACCGTGGGCATTTGCTTATTAAGCAAGTGCCTCTGCCTACCCCGCTTTGAGATTAAAAGCCGTGAAGTGTTATAATTTACTATTATCGACTTTTTTATCAGTTAGTCGATATAATGTAGCTTCAAAGACATTTAGTGGCGTCGTCGGCGATGTCTTAAAATATCGTTATGTTTTTACATATTTCAGTACTCGACATTGTAGTCGATAAGGAAACCTCGTCTGTCTTAACAAGGGCGGCCAAGATTCGTGCCAAAAGATGTTATATACCATATCGGCATTTTCGCTCGACATACGGCCAAAAGTAATAGCATTTAAGACGCGATCTCACGAATCTTTGGCATCATTGTTACGTAGCTTTACAAAGTGGCAAGGTGAACGCAAATAGAAAAAGTTAAGTGAGTAACGAAAAAAAAATAGAAAAAGTTAGTCTTTCGCAAAATATAAAATCATAAAGGGATAAATCTGACTGATACCGCTCCTGCCGAAATGAGTAATCGTAGCCTGGAGATGAGAAAAAATCCAATTTACGCAAGTCATTTGATAAGATATTGTTGGGCGTTGATTCGTTAACTAACGGGCGTCCATCCGATTCTTGCTACTTATTTTTTATGTGAAATTGTATCAAATGTTGGGAGAGTTATGTATGTTCCATTTTCATGAACATTGTTACATTAGTAGTGATACGGCGGCGGCGTGAGGCTTTTTTTTTTTAGTCAACAACTGTATGACCACCGTCCTGCCTGATGTTAAGCAGCGATGTGGTCTTTTTTGTGAATTATTTTTCGTGGAGCGCATAATGTTACAACATAATGATGTTACTAACTACACAATTATTGTCACTCTAGCTTAACACAACCTCATATCAATAATTACCTTAAATGTAGAAATACTCGTGTGTCTGTTCCATAACATATTCGTCATATGATTGCGCCAATTAAGGATTTGCTTGGCGGCCATTTTTTTTTTGGTTTCATTTTCGCTCCCTAGATGACAATAGTGTCAATATGTTCGAAGCTGTATTCCGTCAATCTTCGATTTTTAATCTCGTTGTGATGTTATGATGTTAGGGTCAAACAGTCTTAATAACTGTCTATTTACTACAGATAAACAATATAACAGAGATCCTAGTATTCAAGGTGAAGAGGACAGCCGACAGGATCAGTGGCAGATGTCCAGCAAAAAAATATATACATCCGTCTCAGGTACTCGTGGTAAGTGACACGATTACTTAAAGCGCACCACAAACTACGCAGATACAGCAAGACATCTGTATCTGAGCAGATATCTTCCCACTGTACATTTCATAATATGAAATGTATATGTACATATTTGATTAAATGTATAAACATCATTTCATATATATAATGATACCTAGATTTTTATATACAGGATAAGTATATTGTCGCATTTTAGTATCCAGCGCTTTTCGTTGGCTGAATATTTAATGTAGAGTTTTTAATATTGAATCTATTTAAATCTAATTATTTAATGTATTAGTTCTGAATATTTCATGTGTTTAGTTCTGTATATTTAATGTCTTATTTTTAAATATTTAACGTGTTTAGTACTGAATAATAAAAAATAATAAAATTGAATAATGTATTATAAGTGCTGTTTCATATAAACAGTAGCATAACACAAAGTTTGATTAAAGTTATGTATATTTAATGTGTTTGGAGTAACTCTTTTAGAGTAAGAGAAAATATTTTATTTCTCCTTCACGTCGTCCATATTTTTGTCTGCTTTTATTCTAAACCTCAGTATCGGCGACAACCCATCCAGAAATGTCAAGACAATAAGACAGAATCATTCATCATTTTTTATTTTTATTTTATTAATTTTTTTATATTTGATATCTCACAATTTAATATTCACGCCCAGAGAAGGCATAATTAAAAATAAAAGTTAAAGTTAAATAGAAGGTGTAGAAATGTATTTTTTTTTAAAGAAAATTCTACTTTGTAATTTTACAAGCATAGAAACATGACAAGCGTATTTGATGCTTGTCATGTTTCTATGGAATTGTACCCATACACATTGTAATTCAACATTATCAATTTTCACCTGTCGAAAACATATTCATTTTGTCGCTGACATTTGTTAACTGATTGAATTAGGGGCCCGACCACAATCTATAACAAAGTTGATAGAGTTTTACTATTTTCAATGAATAATAGAACTACAAGTCAGGTCAGGTCAGGTTAGTCATACCTTCCCTTTTTAATCGTGGGTAAATCTGTTTTGGATACTCCACCGCTGTCGGTGACAACGGCGGCGGGGTTATGTGAGACTCGTTCCCACGGAAACAGGTGATCCCCATTTGTTCTGTAGATCATACTTTTCTATCCCACTTTTCCTAGAGGAAGAAAACACGTTATGGCCATTTAATAATACCATCCTTGAATCCCTAACAAGCAATAAAGACACGATAAAGAATAAATATGTACGTGCTGTTACGTTTACGCATACCACGTCATGCTTCGAGGACCTTCGCTTGTTTAAACAAATCGCAAATTCGCAACGCGTTATATTTTTTGTCATTTCTTTTTTTGGGCTCCTTGGTAGCAGAGCCGCCGATAGAATTCTGAACATAACAGCATTCATAAATATGGCACTAACTAGAAAATGTAAGAAATCATGGACCACTGAAACTGGTTTTCATAAGGTGTTTAGGTACTTGCCTGTACTCACTTGATAAGGGTGACGCACTTCCCGGAAGCAACCCACCCTTGTCATCTACCTGCTTACTTAAGCCTGCTCAAGAATTATATAGAAATATATATAAAATACTAGGTATACTATAAGTAGCTAGTAGCTTAGCTAGCTACCTAACTGACACCACTTCTAATACCAGTATGAAAAACTCATATTCATTTGGTTGATCAGCACCTATTACTTGACTGACCAATAATGTCCCACAAAATGTGCAGATTTTTATTCACGGATAATCCTAAAGCCCCTTGCCCAACGTGTCTTTAAGTAGAAATGCAGTCGCGATGTTATCACGCATTTGCATCAATTCAGTCGCGATGCAGTTGTTAACTATGTGTCCTCGGCGAGGACTCCTCGCTCACCTGAACACAATAAAAACCCGATGCTATCGCGATGGAAACGCGATTTTCTAGTGATTCTTGCGATCGTCACAGTTCCCAGGCTTTTCAAAAATACAACACACAAAACGTTTTCGTCACACTTTTTATGCCCGGTTCAGTTCATTCCAGTAGCATTCCAGTGCCGCGTAGTCTGTGACAGAAAATTGTAAAAGTTTTTCATAAAAAAACGAAAACTTCATGAAAGTCAAACGTCCGAATCCTGTTTTTTTCCGCTTCATTTGTCGGCTTTAATTGACTTAATTTAAGCATGTTTTTCTTCAGGAACGATAAGCGGAACAGTAGATTCTAAACGTCTCTCTCATCTGTAAACAAAGAAGGCACCGGTAAGAAAGCAACGTCATTTTTTGGCGTTTCACACGAAGTGTGAAGAATGACGTTCGGGATAAAATATAGCCTAATGTTAATCCTTGCAATAACTTCAACTTTACAACTGTACAGTAATACAGTTTATACATTTATAAGCTGTATTATTGTAAAGTTTTACTGAAATCCGTTCTGTAGCTTTTGCGTAAAAGTGTAACGAACATCTATATAGATATAAAATGTATATTTATGATATTCATATGAATTTGACCCTTAAGATGGTAAATAATTTCCTTGGTCGACCTCTACCAATAAAACAGCAATAGGTACTTTAAATGTAACCTAGTTATACACACATCAAAAGTGTCTAGGGATCGAGAACATTTTTAGCTCTAAAAAAAAACTAATCTATTTAAATCAAATCTAATCTTCTGGATTGGTCTCCTACCTAATTATCCATGCCTGTATCAATGACTTATCACCACATTTTGAATAAATTATGAATGAATTCAGTTTTTGTAAAATATATTCTTGAATGCAATCTTCTAAAATGTACTTGATCCCTAGACACTTTTGATGTGTGTAGTAAGAGTTTATCATTTCCTCATTATATAGCATAGTAAAAATGAGATATATCAATAAATGATTTTCTTTTCCATGACGTCTTGTCGATATCTTTACATTGTATAAAAATAATATAAAAACGTAGTAGGTAGGTAGATTTTTTAAACGAAAATTACAATGTTCATTCTGGCGTATTCACTGAATTCCACACACGGCAAGAGTCTACATACTTGCCATTTTCATTTTTTTATTCATAACCAGTGCTGCCTGTAGACAGTACTACTACATACCTAATAATGTGACATAGTTTTAAATAGGCTACTTCACTGCATTTGCCTTATTTCACTGAATTTTCCAACTTAAAAAGAAATATAGGAGCCTCGCAGGAGTGGCACGGGGGTATTGTTTACCATCCTTTATCTGAATAGAGTCACAACAAAAGAATTCCAGCTTTATATATGGTAGAATTATGCAACACTAGACAATCCCCGCGACTTCGTTCACGCAGACCAATCCGTTCCACCAGGTGGTAGCACTTTTTTTCTGGGTAGACCTCCGACAAGGTGGTCTGAAGATCTAACTGTCCACATTAGCTAAGGAAGGCCGATACACCGATTGTCATAGCGCCTTAGGGATGGCTTATGTCTAGCAGTGACGTGGTGTTTTTCTTTTTTACATTAAGGATAAGGCCTTACTATTAACTTACTTAATTTGGTACAATAGGTAGTGCCCATTATCTTACATAATAACAAAGGAACGTAAAAAAGATACGCAACAAAGAAACAAATAATGAAAGTTTAAAAAACACTTAATTAAAGCAACTGAGTGCTTTCGCTTTATACAGAAAACAATTATCGTGCAAATAATATAACCAAATAAATAGAACTGTAACAAACACATAGTCAGGGACTGAACTAGTCAGATGAAAGATGAAAACATATCTATGATACATCGTCAGCAGCAGGAAATCTCTATTGTTTGACTTAATTACACGTGCTATTATTTCATGAAAGGATGACGGATTTAATGAATAAGAATTTGTTTACGAAAATGGTAAAGTGACTCTTGGAAATCTGATCTATCTGTTATTTAACAACAACAAAACAAATAAATGTCTATGAATAATAGACATGTACCTATAATATCGGATAAAGCTTAAGAATAATCGATTAGTATTGCTTATTCTGCAGCATCGATTTCATACTAAATGTATTTTACTTATCTACTTCGGCCATGTTCAAAATTGATGAGAGAATGTTGGTATCGTACGAGCTAAATATAATTATTCCGCGTTGTTGTGTGGTTTGCGAAAACCGTTATGTGGGTCTAATGCTTTGCCACTTAGCCCCAGTAAAATAGCCTCGTGGGTAAAATAAACATTATTTGCTTTCGTCCTCAGTAAGTCTTCATTATTCGTTTATAAAAATTAAAAATATAACGATGCTGCGTCGCTAACTAGCTTACGCCAGTGCGTACTTACTTCAGTTACGTAACAAGATTATTTTTTTATGAGAACAGACCTATTGATGAGAAATAACAATCTTTAAAAAGGAGCAAATATCTGTCCGCAAACAGCTTTCAACAAGCAAACATTCCAACCAAAGGGATTCAGTAGACTATGAACAATACGCCAGTCACGGCTGTTTCCATTTACGGCTGAACTTTTTGAATTTCAATTCCGTAGAAACCAAAATAAGCATAAGCCCATATCTCGGTTCAGCAAGTATTCTGTTAGAAAGCGATCGACGAACCTCTCTGAAAACTTTCAGCCAACACAGCGATAGTGGCCACCAACCGCAGCGCGGGGTTGAAGTATTTTACGTTACAGCTTCCGGTCAGCGCTGCAATAAAACAAAAATGTGCCGAAACTGTTGCCACCGACTTGTGGAGAATTTGGCAATATGCCCAGCGCCAACCGCCGCCCATCAAAGTTTCCCTATTCAATAATGCACGGCTAGAGACAAGAGTACTGGCTGCCGTGATTGCTGCACGGAGCCACAAAAAGAATTATTCATAAACTGAGCACTCGTATAAATAACAATAGTGAAACGTGCTCCCGGGAATGAAAAGTGTACTGTAAGTGCTGCAGTTTCTCCATTTCGATTGTCAAGTAAAAAGTATAGGATCGGATACAGATGGCGCGCAACAGCTGCGGGTTCAAGATCTGATTTCGCATCGCAGACACAAGACGGACTGCCTGGAAAACAATACGATGGAAAATAATAAAAGAAAAGTATATTAAAATTTTGTAATTCTAACTTTTCGTCTTTAACTAGACATGAGGACAAAATATATTCCTTTGCGCAAATCGCAAGAAGTTGAAAGGAAATTAAAAAAAAATCATGCTCTCGTAAACTTTGGGTTGACGCACACCATATGCGATCGTAAAACGGGGGAAATCCGAGGAAAAAGGGAGACAAAACTCGTTATAACTGAGTACAGAGTAACACAGAATAATATATCAAAGGGTTGCACATATTGACTTTAGAAGTTATTTATATATCCAATGCTATCCTTGTTTACCTTACTGTTCGGATTTCCCCCGTTAAACGGAACAAAGCACTGTTAGCAAATGCACTTTAGAATGCGATGATCCCATCCCCCTGATTTATGTTCAAAGTTTGTTTGTTCACTTTGCAACCGGAAAAGAGATAAGTAAGTTTAGATAAATGTTTGATGAGATTTGAAAATGTCTGTAGGATGTAGTTGCTGGGGTACGTTATAAGAGCAGTTCAATGGGCTGTTCCTTTTGTGATTTCGAAATGAATTTAACTTGAGTGTCCTAATTATAGGAGTAACCCAATACCCCGATCAATTTTCGTTAAAATTTGTTCAGTAGCTAGTTTTTACGTGAAGAAGTAAAAAAAATGCAGTTATGAAGTAGTAGTAGAGATTGTACTAGTCTAGATCTACTTAGGCGGTCATTTCAATGCGTAATTTGGGATATTCTATATAATATATATAAGCTATATTATTGTACAATGAAAATCAAAATCTATTTACATATTTTGCGTGAAAGACATAATTCACAGAAGTACGATTACGTACATACATAAAAAGTACAATACTACGACATGTATTGTATATGTGATGTATGTAATATTGAGGAATAATCCCACGTTTAATCCATATACCTAATAGTGCTAATTTAAACCTAATTTTGTTACGCCTTCACTCATTTCTCGTTTGTAACGAAGTTATAATCTAAAATAAACTCAGTCTGTAAACACTCTAAATAATTTGAAGAGTAAGTCTGGCGTAAACAATTTCTGGTGACAATGGCGAAAAAGAAAACCAATCCCGGTCACGTAGATTAGAACGGAATTACATTTTTAATTTCTCATGTCCCAACACAAGCAAGGAGAAGCGCCTCGCGGTAATACCATAATTTAATCCCGCACACTACAGGAGCGCGGGACACCTCGGATGTATAATAAATTCGCGTCCGGGGGATGACTAAGCGTTTTCCGTCGAGTATTACACTGCGGCGGCAAATAGACAACACAGCCTTACCTCACTTGAACTGTACACTATGAAGATTCGACGGACGCAAGGTTTATTTTAAACTTGTGCTATAATACGTTAGCTTTACCTACATTCCGATACAGTGCGAAACGGGAACAACTTTTTAAATTATGGTGTTCGTTTTTCATTTGTACCTATAACTTGGAAGCGGATCTTGTTCAAAATTGGTACATTTAGAAGTTTTAAATGAACAAATGTATAATATAAGGTCTATCTACGTCAATATACAAACTCTTTATTGCACTTTAAACATTACAAAATGTAAAATGATACTTCTGCAAAAGGAAACCTTATAGCACAGAGTAATTTTTTCCTGGTAATTTAATAGAATTAACACATTTGTAATTAAACTAAAGACGGTATAGAAATAAGAGAAGAATAAATATATAAGCGCTGCATTGCAATGCATACATATGATTTTTTTACTTTCCTAATCTACACACATCAAGAACATTTTTTGCTCTAAAAAAATCTAATTTATTTAAGTCAAATCTAATCTTCTGGATTGATCTCCTACCTAATTCCCCATGTATCAATGACTTATTACCACATTTTGAATAAATTATGAATGAATTGAGTGTTTGTAAAATACATTCTTGATTGTAATCTTCTAAAATGTACTTGATCCCTAGACACTTTTGATGTGTGTAAATAGTGGGTGGTAATTATTATAAACGAGGCACAAATTGCCTTTTGAGAGAAATTGGGGAACAATTGGGTAGTACATGTTGATATATAGGTAGTATACAGATATCATGCGGTGACTGCGAATATAATACATGTTTCCCCACCCCAGTACAACTTTTGCCGTCGTGGGGGTCGTAAGAGGGGACCAAGGGATTTCGCCAGAGGATGGACAGCAGCGCTCTCTGGGATTTAAACTACAACACCACCGCGATCGCCAACCCGCCTGCCAAGCGTGGCGATTATTGACATTTCCCCCCGCCAATTGATCATTGTGGCTGATGATGATGACATGTTAATAACTGGTCGAGTATGTTTAAATTATTGTGCCGTACACGTGTGTGAATCATTTGAATCATTTGTGTGTCTTACCAAAATGTATTTTTTATATAATAAAAATAAATTATAATAATAATACACTTCACA
>SJJU01022286.1:0-12094 GCA_012932125.1 Conopomorpha cramerella | reverse complement strand
ACTCCGCCCGATCTAAGTACCACGTGATGGCAAACCAAGTGAAGAATTATACGGAACGGAAAGGTCTGCCCCCGAGGCTCAGAGCGAAGGTTCTGAAATATTACGCTATAAGATTCCAGTCGCATTATTTCGTGGTAAGTTGCTAATTTAAACAATAATAAAGTGGTAGGTAGGTAATCTAGAATACGTGATCTTCATGATATTTGGAGTAAAAAATATATTACCTACCGACTTCACATAATACTACAAATAATATAGTAGTCGATAAAAAACCGACTCCTAAACATTACTTTCAACTGAACACATGACTAGAACTAACATTAAGTAGTTGTAATAAGGTCCTTTGTTAAAAAATTTGACCAGAATGGTTTTCATATAGCTTTTTAAGTTTAATGCTCTTTATGGTTTAACATCACAGGAATCCCGAATGATGTCAATGATGACGGGACAGCTTCGTGAAGACATCATCATCCACATGAGTAGGCTTTTGGTCCGCGAGATGCCATTGCTGAAGAAATTGCCACGTTCCATTTTAGTACAGATAGGGCTGAAGCTGAAAACTGTTGTGTACATTGAAGGCGACATTATATTCAAGATCCATAGCCCTGGTTGGTACCTATATTACGTACATAGAATTGTAATGGATACGGTACACTTTCGCCCAATCTACGTAAGCACTAATCGGTTTTTTTGGTTTCGTTATGTACCTATATAACTATTTTAGCGTAGGAGCTATTTTAAAGATTGTCCGGCCTGCCTGATCCACATGTTTTCCAGACGGGTAGGCAACAGTCTTGGACGATCCTGGCAAATATGTTTCAAAACTTTCACATCCACACAGCAAGATATTGCCAAACTCTTAATGCTCCGTTGACAATGTGGAAGAAAACTCCTGAACGAATGGCTCTAGTTTCGTTTGACTTTGAAAATAGCACGATTAGTTCAATCGGCTGTCACTACAGGTACCGTCGGCCAAGAAAATGGTCTATCAGTTTCGATGACACTTCCTGTGTCACTAAAACATCAATAAGGTAGAGTTGGTATATTGAACAATGAACATTAATATTTAATGACATTCATAATATATAGAGACCTTAGGGTGGTAGAGCAGATTCTACGCTGCATCAAATTAATTTGACCTTTCATAGGTCTCACGTTCATAGGTTTGTCTGGGTCAAACGAATGAAGCACCAACTGTTTAGGTTACCTGGAAGAAATCGCTATGAGCGATTAGGTCGCCTTTTGCAATTTTTCCATTGTATATTTATATTTGTAATGTACAGTGTGCAATAAAGAGTATATTCATTCATTCACCAACTGTAAAGGATTACCTTTTCTTCCAGGCGACTGCGTCTACCTAATCGACAAGGGCACTGTAGCCATCTACACCAGACACGGTCGCGAGATCTGCCATTTGGAAGACGGTGATTACTTCGGTGAAATTGCCCTAGTAATGAAGCATCAGACACGAACCACTTCAGCCGTGGCAGTGACTAATTGTGAGCTCTATAGACTCGAGAAAGAAGACTTTGAAAGTACATTGGCCTGTTACTCGATGGTATACGACCAGATAAAGAAGAAGTGCACGGCGCGTTACGAACGTGCCAGCGTGTTGGATGAACAATATAGAACGCAGTTGGACATGAGGAGTGACAAACACAAGATTGATGATTCAGATGAATAATTGCAATAGGATTTTTTTAAACTAGAAAAATTTCAGACCTAGATGTCGCTAGTGGTTTTCCAGGGTGACTTCTGTCAGTTATACTACACACATCAAAAGTGTCTAGGGGTCAAGTACATTTTAGAAGATTGCAATCAAGAATATATTTTACAAAAACTGAATTCATTCATAATTTATTAAAAATGTGATGATAAGTCATTGATACAGGCATGGGGAATTAGATAGGAGACCAATCATGAAGATTAGATTTGATTTAAATAAATTAGATTTTTTTTTAGAGCTAAAAATGTTCTTGGTCCCTAGACACTTTTGATGCGTGTAGTATTCAATGCACATCGTTTTCCGATACGCTGCCAGAGCGATGGAACTAACCACCAGAGTGTACTACACATTCTTGGCGTACTGTACACCGAATTGTTGTAGATTGCTGGCACTGTCGCTTCGTAAGTTGCCCAGGAGTCAGATTAAACGGAAATAACGATAAATATACATTGAGAAGATGCCTAGGAGGCACACATACTTACCTAATAGGTAGTGTGCACATTTGCGTAACAATTTTTTTTTAATTATAGTTCCAAATAACATTCCACAATGTCAGGTCCATAAGATAAAGGATGTATGTGATATCATAGGTAAGTACATTGTGGACCCTGGTGAGAACAGCACGCGCATTGATATTATAAGTTTAAACCGGGTATTACGGCGCGATAATTAACCAAAGATAAGCATTCGGCTCACCCTCGTTTGTAAAACTAGTAGCTAAGAACAGTTTTATTATTTAAAAACAAAAAAATATATATTTAGGTCCTCTAGACTTATATTATTGTAATTACTAGCCTACTGGATCCCACTGCAGGGCAAAGGCCTCTCTTCCCCCGTTATCTTCTTAGACTTGCATAGTTCGGTTAAATTTGTCCGGTGTTATAGAAAAGTAAACCTTTATTTTTACATAATATGAAGACGCATTTTTATTGTGACTAAGTTGAATTAAAACAGGTAACACAGTGATCTTACCTGTCCAGTTCAGTGGAACTGAGGGTACATTTTAAATTAAGCACAGGAGAAAATATCCGACAAAATTAGAGGGATCCTTGCTAAAACCGGTAGAAGTTATTCTTTCAGTTGTGATAATGTTATCAAAATAAAAGACAATTTCACATAATTATATATAAGCATTTTATTAACCAACCACCGTATAAAATAATATAATTTACAATAATCCATAAAATACTGTCAATTCATTTCAGAATTCATTTCAGCCATCTCAACAGTTAGTGAGATTGTTTCCAGTTTTTGGTTTTCTTTTTCGCGATAAATATATGTATGTAATAAACTGCACTTTGTAAATGTACCATCACAAAATATTCACGTCATTTCCTACAATTACCACCATATATTAACCTTTTAACCACCAATGTCGTATATATGTGAATTAAACATAATTACATATATTAAACCCCCCTTCCATCCAACCCACCTTCATACGTTTTTTCATACCTTCATTCGAGCCCTCACACCAGTGTTAATGTGGGGAAATTTCCCAATCACGGAAACCATACTTTTAGGTTATTACTTACTAGTCAACGCCTGACGACTGCCGATTTCATTCGCGCAGTTACTATTAAAAAAGACTACCGCCAAGTTTTAAAACCATTACTCCAAAATTCCTTTTCCTTTTCTTCTCCTTAGGGAATGAATTTTGAAAAAATCCTGTAAATTATCTCTCGTAAACATAAAAGGAACCCCTGTGCAAAATTTCAGCAATCTACGCTCAAGGGTTCGGGCTGGGCGTTGATGAGTCAGTGATAAATTAATCAGTCAGGACTTTTAATATATTATATAACTCAGTAGGTACTAGTGGCGAAGCTAGGAGGTGAGTAGTGTGAAAAATTTAGACTGAGAAAGATTTTTTATTTGTCTTACTTATTTGAGCTATAATAAGTCCCTAGCCTACTTAATTTCCTTGAAAATATGTGTTAATGTGCCTGGCATAGGCTTGTCTTGTACTACCGGCTTACCCCCTAGCTTCGCCACTAGTAGGTACTTATAATGATAGTGTTAAGGCTGGGAAAGTAATCTCCACACATTAACACTGGTGAGTCGTAACATAATTAAAAACATGTAAACAAAATTTACCATATGGAGGTCAAAAGATTAAGTAGTTTACATAGACATTCACAAATTGAGATCATATCACGAAACATCTTAACAAGATTTTGACGATAGCGCCACGAGAGGGTTAAGATACCTGCGAAGAGGTAATGATGAACTGAATGCACAGGTTATTCCGTCCTCTTAAACTAGAGAATTCACCCTATTATTTACCCAGATTTTTTCCCCTGAACAAGAGAACTTCTCCGAAACGAGTAACTCGGTAGGTCTAGAATAAACTAGTTCTGCAGAGAATACAGAACTAGGGGGGGAAAGCGAATGCCCATTTCCGGCAAGGGGAACTTTTAGAGTCTTGTTTAAGAAAAAAAGGAATAAATTCTGAGACACTTTTTCTCAAATTTCAACCACGGGTCAATCCTCTAGGGTAAGAGAACGGAATAATCCGACTGCACTAGTTACTTTGTCTCATTTGTGCAATACAACAATTATCTTTCTCTCTCTTTCAAAGGACACATTCAAAACAAAATGGAAAATATTGAGACACACTATAGTAGCTTAATACACAATAATGCATAATTTTTCTCGCAATATTACAAATTACATAACATAGTTTCGTATCACATTCATTCACAGTTATTTAAATGGCATAAGAAGTATTTGTCGTGAGTTAGCTTACATTAGGCATTGTCTGCATTGTATTAGTAGGTTGCCGTCTATTTGGTAGAATCAGACACTTCCTACTGCTATAGCAAAATGATACAATGTTACAAATTACCGGTTTTATTTAAAGTGTGATTTTAAATGTATCACCTAATGACGCAGTTTTAAACTCGTTTTGTCGCTTGTCAATCAGAATACTGATCAGGAATATCAATATTGATGTCAATCAGAACATTAATTGAAGTTGTTGCAAGAAATTTCGGTCGAAGAGGGTTTGATTGATTATCGAAATAGGGACATCTTAGCGTCATGTTTTGAGAAAAAATCAATTTAAAAAATGCCTCATTATTCGGTACTAGTAAAATGTGACAGCAAACGCCGAGGAGCAAAAGGAGTAGGAGCCAATTCAATCAAATTCCCAGGAAAGCGAAAGCATTTACGTGCTCTCTTAAATTTTTGTATTTGAATTGATTGAATTTATCTTTCAAGAGACAGTTTGCAATAGGAACCAGTTCTTGAGAATTGTTCACTGCAGTTCATATTACTTCGTTGGAAGGGGTAGCAGTAGGAAGTGGCTGTTCTTTCCAACAGCACATCAAACTCCCAAAGGATTAATAGATCCTTAGTAGTAGAGTACAAAAAAGACTTACGTAAACGGACAATGTTATGTGGTGGGTAGATTGAAAATTTGGCAAAAATACTATTTTGTGAATGTGGCAAATAAAAGGGCACAAAGAAGACAAGGAAGTAAAATAATGTAAGTATGGAAGTGACACACAGGAAACCGGGGTTTCGAACTGGGAAAACGTTAACTCCATTTAACTCGCTTACTAATAAATTATACAATGACAATAACAGGATGACTTGGGGATCATGATCCGGACCCACCTTTTATTACTCAGCAAATGATAGCTATTTCAATGATATACTTATTTCCCTGAACAGTTTATTTTTGTGTGACGATACGAAGTTTAAAAAGTCTCCGATAAAAAAACAACTGTACAGTTGCAATCGCTATAATTTTCTGAGTTAGAAAACATTGGTCCGGATTAAGACCCCGAAGTCAGCCTGTTTTAAAAATCTATACCAGGTATAACGGCGCGAAATTAACCGTCGAGCAAACAACGAAAGTAGGCTGATACTTATCTTTTAATGTATAATCTTTTAATGATTTTTAAATGAAACGCGCACAGACATTATAACTCAATATTGTTCACCGGGTATATTATAGGCGCCAAAATAATCAAAGACAAGCTCGAGCTTACCTTTGTTATTTTACTCGACGTTTCATGCGTCATGGGCCACTCGTGACCACTAATATTAATAACTTACTGTTTTGTCCTTTACTGACATTTAAAATTTCCTTGACAAAGTGTGTACATAACGCAATTTATTTATGTAGTACCATTTATTATTAGTAAGGAGGTAAAAGTGTCGATATAAAAGAATTTTCTTGTCCTCGCCAATCTTATTGAGAAAGTTCCAGAACGTTTTTTGCTGACAAATATAATTTGTTCACATTTCGAGGTAATTTTATTTGTGAGCTTCTGCAGACTGGTGCGAAACCCAATCATATTTTATTTATTTATTATTATTTATTAATCCGTGCGAGCTTTCAGAATAATATTATTGACAGCCTGTTATTTCTGTCTCATTCATTTAGTAAGTCACCAGAGAAGGACAGACTGTAAAAGCTAATCAACTGTGCGAATTTGTTGATTCACAGTGTAAAAACATTTTTTCAACTCTTCCCTCACAGTACGTTTCCACTGGCAAAACACACGTAAAAGAAATCAGTTTGACACGTTCATGTACGCTGGTTATACCGTATCAATAGACCAATGTCAAACATCAAACTCGGTTTCTTATGCACGTTTGGTCAGTGGAAACGTAGGGTCAGAACGAATTTGTCAGTTTGTAGGTAGTTAATAAGATTAGGTATAAAAATCTAGTTTAGAAAAGTTAGGTGTTGTACTGCCTGCCAACACTTTACTGAGAAAGCTTCCGCGTATGGATCCATCAACGCTAGCCTGCAAAAAAATCATAATAATATATTAATAATGACCACGCAAACAATTAAGTCTGTTGTCTCTACCTACCCTATTGGAAGACAGGCATGAAATTAACATAAGTACGGTTGGCCAAGAAGTTTTCTATAAGTTTTGATGACACTTCTTGTATCAGTGAAACATCGATAAGGTAGGATCGTTATATTGTGACAAGTAGAAAATGAATCCTAATGATATTCCTATAGGTCTCAACCTGGGGTGGTCAACTAGATTCCAGACTAGACTGGACCTAAATGTATTATAATTCGATCTAACGTTAAAATTACAGTTATCCAATGAAATCAATCGTCATGCTGGTATCGGTGAAATGATCTTTCGATGGCGCCTGTCGTGCTTAGTCCTAGAAGAATGTTGTATCCATGAGGATTCCTTAATATACAAAAAGTAGAGCCAATAGAAAAGAAAACGCGAAGCTAATTGTAGATGGCGGCCCGAACGCTAGACGCGGACAGTATAAAGTGAAACAATCTGTCACATAAAGTCAAATATAATACAATCGATTAACCAATCGTGCTGTTTTGGATCAAGCGAAACTAGCGCCATTCTTTAATGAGTTTTCTTCCTCATTGGACAGACTTCTGACCTTCAATTTTGTAATCTTAGTACAGTGTTTCAGTCAACTTGTAACTGTATGTCTATATTGACATTCTTAACTTTTTATAATGATAAATGAGGCCAAAGGGTTCTTGTGATCCTAAGGTGGCATTACGTACGTCAGTGTATGTATGGTATGTTTGTCTCATTGAAGTAGATTTCATATTACAGTTATAACTTTAGAACTCCCGGTTGAGATGCATCGGGTGTCTCTGCTGTAGTGCATGCTCCTCAGCAGAGCCACTTTCAATTTCGATTATTTAGTAAACTACATACAATACCTGCAGTAATCAATTAACTACATACATTATCTACATAACGCGCACACTATTTTAGTGTATGACCGTGACAAATGGAGATCTGTAGTCTCTGCCTACCCCTCTGGGAGACCCATTAAAATCAACTCACCAAGCACTATAATCGACGTCAAACTCGTTGAAGTCCTGCTATGAGTTGTCAGTATCATTGACAGTAGTGTCAGTCCGACGGGCGACGTTCTTGCCGGTGTAGAAGAGTACGCACGGAGTCTTCCACCATGCACCGAACTGTATCACTTCTTCTAGGCTCACGTCTTGAATACTGTAGTAGATATTAGAATAGATGTATCAATCAGGGCATGGGAAGATTTAATTTTTGCTGTCACTTTTTTCCTTATGCTAATAGGCGTTAAATTAATATAGAACTATTTCTTAATTTTCCATAAATCTCACCTATTTAAAAAATCACAGGAAAACTGTGAAAATCTTTTAAAATCTTGTTTACTTTTGTATGTTTGTTCTACTACTAGACAGCGCATGAGAACGAATCTGTTCTGGCAATACATATCCTAGTTTGATCATTTTTTTATGAAACGCGCACAGACATTATTACTCAATGTTGTTCACCGGGTGTATAGGCGCGAATATAATCAAAGACAAGCTCGAGCTTACCTTTGTTATTTTACTCGACGTTTCGACGCAGTTGCATGCGTCGTGGTCACGAGTGTCTTTGGTTATATTCGCGCCTATACACCCGGTGAACAATATACCCTAGTTTGCCTATGACGTGGATGAATTACAACTGACTGTGCCAATAATCGGTTTGGACAAGGCTTATTATCCATTTCATTTCCACAACAGGGCCCGTTGGTCAGCATGTCTACCTTTATTCCGTAAGGTCGTGGGTTCGATTCCCACCGGTGACAGGTACTTAGGTGATGAGCTTTTAAGTATTTGTTGAATGTGCGTGGGTGTTTTATTTATACAAGGTATGTATTTAAAAAGAAAAATAATGTATTTAAGTATGTATATTTCGTTGTCTGAATTCTATAACACAAGTGCTTTGGCAACTTAACATGGGATGAAAGCAATGTGTGTGTTGTTGTAAAGTGTATTTAGAATTGTTTTGATGTAACATGTAGAACATTAGGAGTCTAACTATTGTATGGTCGACGAGTCTATGAGATTACTTTCTGTCTTTTTAATATAAAATATAACTATCTACAGACTACAGACTCTAGAACATGCTCGACCGGATAGCGACACACACTACCCATTACACTAGATGTTAAGTTCCTTTATATGTATATAGATTAGGTTACCTGAAAGAAATCGCTCTGAGCGATAAGGTCTTGTTAGTTTTACATTTTGTAATGTACAGTGTGCAATAAAGAGTTTATTCATTCATTCATTCATTCTATCTACTGTCACTACACTGCTGGATATCCTAGCTAAAACCGGGATCCGTTAACCTAAAAACATCTGACACTTACCACAGATCATTGAACAGGTACCACTGGACGTCGTCTCCATCGCCAATCTTCACATAGGCGACAATATTCCTAGGATTATCCTCGACACAAACAACGGCGGCTGTCAACGTGTACTCCTCCGATATCGGTGTGAATTTCCTCTTGCTTTGCTTCGAACTGCTGTTGTCGGATTTGTTTTGATTTGCGTCTGGCGAGTCGATCTGGGGAAAATAGATCTCATATTTTAAAGCCACAATAGGGACTTTTTCAGAGCCTATGTACGCAGCGCAACGCTCAAACGGTGGAGGAATACATCGTGATGAAACTCGCACACCACAAGGTGTGTGTGTACCCTATAACAACCTTAGTCTCACCCTCTGTCACGTTCACTTAAATACGCTTGGTGAACTGTAGGCATTTCCTTAGCAAGTACTTCCGGCTACCCCTTTAGGGTTAAAAAGCGTCGGATTAATATATAAAAAATCAAAAAAATTATAAAATATTTATTTATTACAAGGAAGTCGTGAAGCTGAATGCAGAGGGCGCTTCGTACGCTTGACCCGTTTGAACCAATAAAAGTAAAACAATCTGAGAAATTTACTTTGAGTGACAATCGATTAACACTTTTGTGGACACTATTTTAAAACAATACAAGTTTTATTGTTAAGTCGACAGGCGGGGGTGGTGTTCCCGAAAGTGTTAACCAATAATGCTGGTTTGTTTCAAGCGATACTATAATCGGTTTGGACAAGGCTTATTATGCATTTCATTTCCACAACAGGACCCGTTGGTCAGCATGTCTACCTTTATTCCGTAAGGTCGTTGATTCGATTCCCACCAGTGACAGGTACTTAGGTGATGAGCTTTTAAATACTTGTTAAATGTGCGTGGGTGTTTTATTATATCATGATTGTTTTATTATCATCATTTCATGACTATTTTACCCTATTGGGAAAATAACAATATACAGCCGTAGTTCCCAGCTATTGCGCCGACGACGTTAAGCAGAGTGAGTAGTCCTTGTACGATTTGGAAACCTCTGATAGCTGAGCTAAACCGGAATATACGCTAGGCCGAAGAGTACATGCAACATTGTACATTGAACATTTGGAGTGATACATTCATTATCTTGTTTATTCAAAGTGCGAATACCTGAAATGTAGTTGTTACACAGAAACGGTACAGTTATCACACAAAAGGATCAAGTACATTTTAGAAGATTGCAATCAGGAATATATTTTACAAAAACTGAATTCATTCATAATTTATTCAAAATGTGGTGATAAGTCATTGATACAGGCATGTGGAATTAGGTAGGAGATAGAGATAGGAGACCAATCCATAAGATTAGATTTGATTTAAATAAATTAGATTTTTTTCGAGCTAAAAATGTTCTTGATCTCTAGACACTTTTGATGTGGGTAGTTTACCTTGTCATTGATAAGAATATCGCCATCTGCAGTGAGCCGGATATTAAGTTGAGTGGGCAGCACACAATGGGAGTCCCTCGAGTTGCCACCACCCATACATATCGCGCCCGGCCTGAAGATAATGTCGTTTGCTATTTAGAATCCCACTAATATTCAGCGAAATCTACTTATACGATCATAATGATACTTAGTTTCTGGCCACCTATGTGTTACCGAACTGTCAAACCGCAAAAAAATATTTTCATTCATTTCCATTAAACTTTGTACACGTAGTAGTATCGTATTAGATATTCATAGGCGATTTCTTTGGGATAACATTTTAAAAAGATGAGAATGTTGTTTGTTGTACAAAAAACCAGTTGTGCCATAGAGTATCGCACTGGAAATGCGAGAAAATATGCTCGTCTATTCGAAATACTGGAACCGTGACAACTTCCGACACATGAAACTGTTGGAGATTGAAAGGCGAATTTCTCGCTTTGATATTTGTAGAAGAATTTTTATGTTGTTGTTGATGTTGTTTTTTCAAGACGTGCAAACTTCGACACACTTCTATCAAATTATATTTTTTTTCGACGATGGATATGATGAAATTTTTTTTTACCCAATAAGTAATGCAATAACTTACTTGTCGGGGTGTTTAAACCGGCAGCCAGGCCTAGCGCAGTTGAGCCCGTAGCGACACGGCTTGCCGCTGGCGCCGCGCTTCGAGCCTTCGTTCTGATTTAAAAAAGGAAAATAATAAACTGTACATCAAAATTACTAACTTGCACACCTAAAATTACTAACTTGCACATCTAAAAAGCCAAAGTTATCAGAATGCCAATTAGGTGTGCAAGTTAGTAATTTTGATGTACAGTTTATTATTTTAGTTAGGTTAGGTTAGACTTTTTTGATGCACGTTTAAATACTATCCTTTAAAAAATACAGTTTCGATAGTAAATTGACTGAATTTAGTAAAGTAGCTACATGGAAAAAAGTAAGTAAACAAATTTATCCGTTGCTGTTTAAATAGATTATTTTCCGTCGCATTAAGTCCATAATTATGGAAAAAACAGTTAAATCCACTGCTGACAAATGAATTTTTTGAATCGGTTGCCAGAAATAATTATGCTTAAAAACAGCGGTTATACAAGTGCACAAAAAATAACGTATAAAGAAAAATATAAATAACTAGTGGACGCCGCGCGATTTAATTTGCGTAGTTTCAATATTAATTTCTATTAAAAAATACTAAAACCCACCATGGTTTTAGAACCATAAGTTCAAAATTAACTTTTTTACTCATATAAACATCACATACTACGCCCTCCGGGTAAGAATTTTGAATAATCTTTTCTTATCTCACGTAAACATCATAAAAAGTTTAAAAATAGAATAGCCAGAAAAGTTAGGATAGGGGATCCTATAGTAAAATCAGGCAGAAATTATGTCTACTATTATGCCTTTAAGGGGAATAGGTCGACTTAACCAGTGGGTTACTGGTTAAGTCGAAGTCGGTTTTATAGACAACGTTTTACCCGTAGACCGAGTGTTCCTAATTTATGTGTACAGAGTATTATTACTAGGAGGCAAGGTGGACTGATGATATACGCAAGATGGCTGGCAGAAGCTGGATGCGAGAGGCCGAAAACAGATTACAGTGGCGTGCAATTGGAGAGGCCTATGTCCAGTAGTGGACAAGTATGGGCTAATGATGATGATGATGAGTATTATTTAACATTATGTAAGCACACACCGAATCTTTCTGCGTTCCTTTCGCCCAATACGCCTTCTCGTGGGCTGTCACTCCGCCGCAGTTGATTGCCAGGATGGG
>SJJU01022278.1:0-18169 GCA_012932125.1 Conopomorpha cramerella | reverse complement strand
TGCGTACATAGGCTCTAAAAAGAGTCCCATTGGTACACGTCCAGTAGCCGGACTCGAACCCGGACCTCCCAGTTACAAGTCAAGTATCCGACCAACTGGACCACAGACGCTGTAATGTCTAATCGCATTATATGCGTTTCAACCTTAGGGTGAGACCAGATTATTGGTCGACTGTATACATATTTTCAGTGCGGCTTTCTTATACAAAACTATGTGGTACAGCGTGCGCCTTGTAGCAACAATATTTACTTTCAACATAATGCTTATAGTGACGAAAGGGAATATGATTGACGTTAATAGGATTCATTCAACACCTGCGTTTTCACACGGGTTCGGTGATTAGAGCGTCTTGTTATGTTTTGTAACTTTAGGTGCGCTAGATCGTAATTGCATCGGAACTGAAGAGCAGAAAGACAATATTGTATTAGATGGTACAGTTTTTTTCTCGGAATGGTATGATGCACACTCTGGTGTGGTAATTGAAAAAAAAACTAGATTCCAAGGCGATTAACGATGACTGTATTTTTTTCAGTTTCATGTCATATTTTATAGAAAGAACGAAGGCCTTTTATTATTTCGTCAGTTTAGGAGTGATCTATCTTTTAGACATTATAATAATTTAAACGAGTATCTTTATTTTAAGCTCTTACATACTTATTTTAAACTCTTACATATAACAACCCGTTGTTCCGGTCAGGTACATTCTTGAAAGTAGCCATCAATCATCAAGTATCAAGATTGTTTTTTGAATTCATTCAATATTTTTCAGTGATACCCAGGTAGCTTTTTTCATATTTCTCACCACAAATCGCTGGCCAGACTATAGATAGATTACATTCCTTAGAAACCACCCGAAGATGCTTTAGGTACACCCTGAAATGATAATAGTTTGGTCCTTACTCTACTAGCTCATGTTTATTGAATGTGACATGGGTTAACTTTGCATGTCTCGAATGAACTTATCACAGACAAAGGGTTCTAACAAAGGTTCCTTCCTAACTCATTAACATTTAACACGACTAAGGTGGGTTTATGTACCTGTATCGGCGAGCTTGAGCTATTCAGGTCCTGTTCTATGCTAGAGCTTTTAGCATTCGATGTGTGTAATTTCGCACATTTGTCGAATTAAAATGGATGTATTTAGTACTGGCGCTGGTCTGGTACTTGACATACATTGTCCTATTAATATCGAATTAGTACAATTTCCCGGCAGTTATCTTATTTTTTCTTTTTTCAGAAACTCCTGATATTAAAAAAAAGTTCTAGAGTTTCCGCTTGGCAATACATTTAGCGATTCATTTTTATATTCTAATATTAGCTGTATATGCCGCGTTCCAGTGTTAATTTCTGGGTAATGAAGCATTCTATAATGGTGGAGAATTGTCCAAATCTGTTTAGTAGTATTTGAGTTTATTCGTTACAAAACAAACATAAAAATTACAAATATTTCCTTTTCTTACTATGTGCCTATATTGGCCTATACTTCCATAGCTGACCGTGTTGCGCCGAACCTAGTGTGGGATAAGGGCAGGAAAATTATGATGATGACTTCCACAGTTGACCTATTTATTTATAGACTCGTAGATAAAAAGCACAGTACAATAATACAACAGTCACACTAAATTACAGTCCACAGTCGATTAAGTTCTCAACGCTTACGGTCGCTTTGACGCTAAACAGTAGGCACTTTTCCCTTTAAGAACCCTATCATTATTAACAAAGCGTACGTTACATACTCACAGAGGTGCAGTGCAATCTGAGTTATTAAGCCCGGTTTAATTGCAGAAAGCGAGCCAAGTGAACCACTCTGCGACCCAGTAAACGGTGAAGTATTATAACGAACTGCGAGAGAATGTAAAGTTTCATTTAGATAGTGCCATTTTATTGTGTTTGTTTTTTTTTAAATCCCAAACTTATGTCCTCTCCACTCAGCTCACGCTATAGTCTATCGATTGTTGGAGGTAAACCGGTTTCACTAATATAAACTTGTCTATCGCATCGATACACAATAGTTGTCTATACTAATAATAAAAAGCTGAAGAGTTTGTTTGAACGCGCTAATCTCAGGAATTTTACCAGTAGGGTTCGAATTCAGTGTGTGTATGTGTCTATCTGAGGCAACGTAGCTCCCAAACGAATGATCCGATTTTGATGCGGTTTTTTTGTTTCAAACCTTATTTGATCAAGCGTGTTCTTAGCTATATTTCATCAATATCTGTTCACCCACTCAAAAGTTATGATGATTATATGGTTGAAAGTGGGGATGAAAAATGTATCTTAAATTAATAAGTCCAAATGGGGTATCAAATGAAAGACGTGACAATTATAGTTAGAATCTGTTTATTATGTGAAAATTTGTTCAAAAGTTCGTTGAAAGTGGGGAAAAAAGTTGACATACAAATATGTTCAAGTGGGGTATCAAATGAAAGGGCACGACACGAACATTTAAAATCGGGGGCTTTTTAAAATTTGCAATTTAATTATTTTTCTGGTTGTAGGCGTTCCTAATCTACAGGTACATCTATCGACAATGCCATACAAAACTAATAATATTAATAAAATGATTTCAAATTATGTGAAAACATCTATTCAATTACGAGAAACCACTCATTCGTCCAATGACTGAGCGAGCGCTGAAATGCTACTAATTGGTTCTGTCCATCGAATAGTTTTGCTTACGCCTTTTTAGATAGCTATTAAAATTACGAACTAAATAGGTTCGTAGTTTTTGCTCATCTTACATTATCATCAGCCACATGTTTTCCATGACCAATTATGGGAAAATTCCAGTAACATACACAGTAGCCACGTTTGCTAGGCGGATTGACGATAGCATTGGTGTTGTGGTTTAACTCACAAAGGCCGTTGCTGCCCGTCCTCCGGAGAGCTCCCTCGGCCGCCTCTTACGACTCCCAAGTCTGGAAACGTTAGGTTTTGGTGGTGACACATGTATCCTATACGCCGCCGTCGACACACGAATTTTGTATTTAGCCTTCAAAAAAGTACAAAACACAGAGTACATTACAGTAAACAACCTTATTAATTAAACTATATCATCATTTTCCTGCCCTTATCCCACAGTAGGTGGGGTCGGCGCAACACTTTTCTTTTCGCCATTCAACTCTATCATTCGTCATCTCTGCAGTTACACCTTTCACGCACATATCATTTTTCACACAGTCCATCCATACCTTCTTTGGTCTCCCTCTTCCCTTGTATCCTTCCACATTCATACTCATCCCTTTCCTTGTTACATGGTTTTCATCCCTCCTCATGACGTGTCCATACCATCTTAATCTGTTACTCCTAATATTTTCTGTCACTGGTGCTACTTTCAGGCTTCCTCTTATGTACTCATTCCTAATCCTATCCATTCGAGTAACTCCACACATCCATCGTAACATTCGCATCTCTGCCACATGTATTCTTCTTTCATCCATCACCTTTGTTCCCCAACATTCAGATCCATACATTAAGACAGGTCTGATGACAGTTTTATAAATTTTGCCCTTTAAAGTTAGGGGCTTATTAATTAAACTATATCATGTATCTAAATTATAATCACCCTATTTAGAAATAACGGACATGAGTTTATGTTTGCTTGCACGTCTGTAGGCACGTGTATGTCATGCTCGGCAAGAGACAAATACTTTATCTAATAATCCACTATCACAGAATTTTATTGTTCAGCGAGTTGCAAAATCGTAGCTTTGCCAACAAATCCCGGAGTCTTTTGGAGCATAGAAATATATATCTCAAGACAATATTGGCGTATGTTGTATTTGGTATTATCGTTCTGAGCTGCAGAATTCTGGGCTCTATTGTAATTGAAATACAACCTTTCTGTAGATAAAAGACAATGATCTTGTTCATGAGATAGAATTGAGTAATCTCTTATATCGTTCGCTCCACGTGTCGGAATACCTGCAAAATAATACATTTCAATATTTTTATGTTGACTGTTCTGACCCCTATTTATCGCCTGGTTGCATTGCATTTACTTCATGTTATGTTTGTTAATCGACGAAAGTAAAGATTTACCTCTAGTGAAAAATCTAATAAATAGTGAGCTTCACTAGGAGTTGCCTAAATTTGATTTAGCTTTGGAGTTAATGTCGGAGTGGCCGCCGAACCCTAGAGGAAAGCTAGTGGCATGCAAGTTATAACCTCAGCAGTTAGATGTATTGAAGCCACCTGACGGCCTCCAACTTCTACCGTCGAGACCGTAGCTGGGACCCACAGCTTGCGAAACACGGAATCGGTCAACTAAACAATCCATGTGTTGCTTAACTTCGGTTATTGGTTGCGATCACCAAAGCCTACTTACAAGCACTTTAGAGAGCACAAAATCTTTGAAGGCATTTAAATCTCCAAAATTAGATGGGCAAATTGTAAGGACGGTAATAGGTGGCGATTATCCAATAATCCTTTCTACCTCTACATTCCCAAAATTTCTTTGGTCGCCTCTTCCGCCGTATATTAGAAAAAGTTCTGCAGATTACCGACTGATAATAATTCATCTAAGAAAATCTTGCTACGAGTCGTTCCTTACAATTTACTACGAGACATTGTAATGCAAATTTTATGCGGGAATATTGTGAAGGGATATGTAAATTCATCGCAAAAGGATTCATTCAATGCACGCCTCACTAGTTTAACGGTTAAACGTCCTTCCTGAGGCGACAGTAAAACATATATTTGCGTTTTCCCACAGGTTTTGTTGCACTCTCAATCAGTGTTATTTACTCTGCTTAGCAAATAAATATCCGTTACATTTTACCAGTGTCGTGCACACCATATAGGCAAAAAGACACTGCCTACCTTAGTATTTTGGCTACCCGACCCAATAATAGAGTTATCACTACATCTTTTTTTGTTGTACTCACGACATAGGCTAACGAAGATCCTGTGTTTTGTGGGTGAGTAGATATGTAGGTACCTATATTTCATAAAAAAAAGATATCTATACATATGTGTCAATCCGTGGGGATTATTGCCTACCTTGTTGTCAAAGCCAGTGCACGCCACTGCATTTTACACACAATCACTACATGAAATTGGGATTCTCTAATCCATGACGAGTTCTGGAGACTGACAAATGTAACACCCAGTCAGAACTAAAGCAAAAAGTATGATGCAAGTGAGAATAAAACCCGCCGCTGGTGTAAAACATGAAGGTTGCAAGTCTGCTAATCAGTACGGCCTTAGTGGTACGTAACTGGGGGATCAATTCTGCTATTGTACTAATATCATGTTCGATGATAGTCAATAATCGAACAATGCTATAAATATCTAGTAAGTACACTGCTCTTTTTGTTACAGTACAATGATCATAAAGGAAACAAAGGCAGCATAAGTAGGTACTGATTTTTTGTAGCAAGTTGGTTAGGATAGCAGACTTGGACTCCTGGTGTCGTATACCCTCAATTTTGAATAGGCGCTAAGCATCGCTCTTACAGTGAACGGAAACATTGAGAGGAAATCTGCGTCATTTGTAAGAGCATGTGAACCCGATAACTTCATTATGACCTAGTGTTTGATCCACCATCACCTTATCGTTAAATAATCCCGGTGTGATCTCTTCAGCATTTTAGTCCACCACGAAAATAGAGATACTAGTATACACTGCATTTATTAATTTATTTACTGTCCTAATTTATTATTAATGTATTTACCTTTCTTTCTTACACTTTAATGACAATACTTAATAATACTTAAATGCTTTATAAGAGACATTGAGATATTACCAGTACACAATAAGAAAGACAATAGTTTTTCATTATCAGGAACTTTACTATACTACTACTATCGCTTTAGAAACATAGGGACTTACTACTTACATGCTGTACAATGTACTCAAAATTCGTTACTACTAAGCCACGCCAAATCATAAATTCAGTTCGCTTCAAATATTACGCGGAGCTGCAAAACCCTAGGCCGTGCAGAAAACCTTAAAATTCATTGGACGGATCTATTCCATTCGCCCCACTTTGGCACAATAGGCGCGATAGGGAATCCGCTTCGGCCGCGCGGCGCTTTACAGAACAATGCCGTGATATAGCACCCAGCTGCATGAAGATTATGACCCAGGTATACAGGGTGAGGCCTGTAACACGAGTGAAAAGTCTAGTATATAGATATTTATTCAAATCCTTTAAGTTAGTCTGATGTGGACCGTATACCTTAAAGTACGTTGTTTCGGGAGGAATTTAAAGTTAATACCCATAATTATGGTACCCATGGCTGGCAGAAGCTGGATGCGAGAAGCCGAAAACAGATCACAGTGGCGTGCAATTGAAGAGGCCTATGTCCAGCAGTGGACAAGTATGGGCTGATGATGATGATGACCCATAATTAATTTACATCCCCCACTAACATTGCCTCGTGATGTCAACTAAATATCAGTGAAGAGTACTGGAATATAAATAGGTAGTAATAACTTGAAATGTCTATTCTCAATGTTTTCGTCTATATCAATTTCGGATATTTCGTATATCTATAATATTTTATTGTTGACTGCGAAGAAAATCTGTTTGCAGAAATTTTGTTCTGTGTTCACCAAGTGTATACTATACATATGAATATAGGGTGAACCAGAAAAGAAAAATAATTCATACAATTCGATCAGCTAACCATTCACTTGCTTTATTATTTTTTTCATTAGTTTCTGGGCGGAAAGACATCTACATGGTAGTTGATGTAGATGTGTAAATCCACATGAATATGAATGAAAATAGAATGGATCATCTAAATATCTTATACTTTTTGCATGTAAGTATGTTTTTCAACCTAAATCAACATATAAAATTACAAACCTAATTCAACATAATAATGACAAATATTCACTAAACTCCAAAAAAAGTTATTTCATTTTTCCTCAGTGATATCGACAATAATAGTACACGAGAAGTATTGATGCGCACCAATACATTTCGTGACATGGCCGCGCTTCTACGTGATGGAAATAACAATCACATTTTGTCCGCTTCACTGTACGCCAAGAAGAAAAAAGCAGAGCGAAAATTGTCTTTCATTTATCAAAGTGTTGTATGAAAGTGTTATTTCGATGCAAACATATATTCAGAATATCACCAATGTTGATGCCTACGATTTAATAATTTATCATTTAGGGTTACGACAGGTATCATTTCTCTTCAGATATGAAGGTACACCATATTTGCTACCAAAAATAGTAGTATTATTAGTAGTCCATAGTTTTGGAGAGTTATGAGCAAAAATAGGATGTATTTTCTCGTCGCGTTTCCTCGTCGACGTTTCGTTTTCGTCGAGACTATGAATATTTTGATAGGGTACTTTCACGCCCGAAAAGGAATGATACCCATTACCGGTCACCCTGTATACCGCTTCACCCTGTATATCGCTAGATATCAACATTGTAAAAGAACCGTGCATCCCTCGAATACAACTTATGAGATACTTCGTACCGTAGGCAAGGATAAATATAAAGAAAGCATTATTAAAATCCAGCCAGAACAATATGTGACCATACCCCACTTCACTGGAGTTTCACTTGAAAACTAATAAAACTAGGTAGACTCCAATAGCATTACCGATGCAAATACAAATCTCATAAAGAGAAACTTGAGCGGGCAATAAAAAGTTTCTTTATTTAAACTGAAGTGGAGGGACGGACGGAGACAAGGCACGCTCAAAGCGGCAGTTGCTGGTGTTCGACAAGTGAAGTTTACTTACGGTCTGCCCTTCGTTTTTACAAAGACTTTTTTGGCAATTTTGCAAACATATTTTGATGTAGTATAGATATCTATCAAGGCGTGGTGAACTATTTATCCCGCAGCTAGAGAAAACCTTCTTCCTGTACCTTAATTCTCGAAAAAAAACAATAAGAAGGAATAGCTACGATTCGTCACTGTTCGTACCGTCACCAACCAAAAATGACTGCAATTTTTTTTCCTGGAATTCAAATTCTACTTACCTACTTACTTATTCCACGGAGACGTGCAAGGTACCTACAGTTTGGAGAGGAAAACGTAGTTAATTAGCTAAAAAAAAATGTAAATTGACATTTAGTTTAATCGTGGACCGTTCGTTTCCCTGCTTAAATCTAAAATTGCGCTCTGGATGAAACCGTATTACCGTCGTAATCTAAAAATAAGCCACGAATCGTGAGCCGGGATGAAATCAATGAAACATAATACTATTGATCTCACAACGTTAAGTTTTCAGGGTTTTGAATTATAGGTACTACCACCAAAAATGGTAAAAGCTAAATGTTTTCAAAAGCTTTGAGCCCAGATTTGTGAAAAAGTGTCTGAATATTTACATTTTAACCGAAAGAAAGTATTCTTTTCATTCAAACAATATTACATTTTGTGATTTTAATTGTCTTCTTTTTTAAAATCAATAACAAAAGTCAATTAACTTTCTGGTACGCAGTCAAAGACAAAATGAAAAAGACTAGATTTTTAATGACCGGCAGATTGCTTTGAAACAGTTTTGATCCTGGTCCTGATAATTCATGTTTGTTTACGGGAAGTCCGGGAGATTTATTTTGTGACGTCATGATCTATAGGACATTGATTGCGGCGTCAGCATGTGGGTTGTCTATTTTTGTTTCGGTTTCAAGGTTGCACCTTCCCGATATCGAAGCATTGTATATTATACCCAGTTATTAATTATCATCATAAATAATATTTACGTCAGTACATGACGTAATACCGAGGTTTACAGTGTTTTAATTGCGTTTATTTTTAAATTTTGCTTTAAAAAAATCCAATCATAACATTGCGGCGATCTGTCAATGCACTCAAATGGAAAACTTAATTAATTAACTAGGACTCCACTGTGCTCGGTATTTTTACCTGCGAGCTTTCAACAAACCATTTACTGCTTGCTGTTGAGTGAAGCGTCTATTTTCGGATTTTTAATAGAATTTTCTTTGCAATTTGCTATTCAAGGTACAGAGCTAATGGGATTCGTGGTTTACTTCAAATGGTTAATTATTTTGACTTATTTGTTTTGTCTTAACTAAAAATTAAAATGTGCAATAAGAAACGTCGCATATGTCTCTCAAAACGTCTCCCTCCTCTCTTGTTCTAGGTAAGTTCCATTTTCCCATAATTCACCACGCAAAACATAGTCTTAGAATTAAGAATTACCTACAGAAATTTTACCTTTTTACTTCTGTCTTGAGCTTTTATGCCTTCTAAATCTTTGAAAGTAAAGACCTTATTACAACGGCCATGTCTATTAAACGCAGGCAACAGCTTTAGAGTCGTCACCTCTCAGGAGTGCGAATGATGACGG
The DNA here is from genome assembly GCA_012932125.1 of Conopomorpha cramerella. Taxonomy (NCBI): domain Eukaryota; kingdom Metazoa; phylum Arthropoda; class Insecta; order Lepidoptera; family Gracillariidae; genus Conopomorpha; species Conopomorpha cramerella. Next base: position 8,884 of record SJJU01022278.1, on the reverse strand, counting down.
CTCTGACCCAATTCCAAATTGCAAGCGAGCGTTTCAAAAGGATTTATTTAACTTTTAAATTACGAATTTCATAGCCTTAGAAGCAAAAGGGAGAAATTAAGGAAGGACCTGTCATTCAAGCAGGATGCCTGAGTAAGAATTTTTACGACATGAATTAAATGTTGAAACATTTTAGAAAAGTATTGTTTAACGTTTTTTAAGATAAGAGAATAATTACAGTACTAGATTTACTTATATTTATAGAGCTTTTTTATTTTAACACTGGCAAGGAAATTTTCCGATGGAAGTGGGCAAATTGACAAACAGTAGGTATCTAAGTAGACGAAGCACTTCTTCGAACCTGAATATGCATTTTCAATGGATTCACTCTATACTCATAACTGCACCGTGATCAAAAGTGCTTTCAAAATTCAGTACACTTTTTGGCGATTTCCTGCTCAGTAAAAGGTACTTCCATCGCTCACTTCACAAATCCATCCAATTTTTTTTTCGCATTCACGTGAGAAACGGTTTGCTTCGCAAAATAAAAAAAAAGAAATCGGGGAAAAAGTTTCAGAGTCAGTTCACGGAAATCGAGGTAGAGTTTTGTTTGTTCTTGTTCCTTCTGTTCTTATTCAACATTTTGTGAAGCCGATCATCGTGATGGATTACCCTGTCCCCAACATGCTATATTTCAAATTAATGATTCTTGGGCACATCAGGTAATATTACCTACATACATTTTAGTGAATAACGATGAATGTTTCCCGCACAAAGACGAAATAACATTACTGTCCGAAAAGGATTTCAATTAATTATATCCGTCTTTCCTCCTAGTTAGATAAAAGAAAGAGTGGCTTTATTCGGCAAATTGTGGCTTCGGGTCCAACTGGCGGCGTGTGTGCTCATGAAAGGAAACCTATCTCAACTGAGGTTACTGGTCAACCAGTTATAATCGTCCAACTTGAATTACTACAACACCAACGTTTAAACGAAACTGTTTCACGTCGGAAATTAATTTTAAACTATTGAACGCCCCACGTTTATATTCGTGTAGTTTCAGTCATACATACAAGTTTAATATTTAACATTTTTTTAAATAAGTTTGAATATGTAAAAATTACAAAAATTATAACTTTATTTTTACAAAAACAATTACAATAATTATAACTTTCATATCTTCAAACATACTTTTCATCTTCATCATATGTAGATTTCGGTTCAACAGTTTTGGCGAGGAGGCGCGACAAATAGACAAAGTTCTTTCTATTCGCATATATTATAATACTAGCTAACCCGGCAAACATTGACTTACCAATATGTCAATATTATTTACAATAAAAATCCAATAAAATATGCCTATGTTCTAGCTTTAAAATTTCATTTAAATCGGTTCAGTTATTTTGGCGTGAAAGCGGGCTATACAAAGAGTTTTACCTTCGCTTTTATAAAAGTATGGATTAGTAGCGAAGTATGATCCTTATCTCAAATACAATAAGTTATTTGCTTACAATGAACAACGTCACGAAACGCGACTGTATCTTTAAATATACACACTCGATGACGTCGCCTTGTGTTTTTAAAAGCAAGATGTTTTATTTTTATGTTCAGCATCTAGATTCTTGTCCTTTCGCCTGTCTGGGTCTCGGTTGATCTCCCTCACGAATGAGCGAACAGTGCAAAAGGTCAGACAGGCGATTAGGAGCAAATGGTATGGAGCTTCATCAATTGTGGAGCTTCTTTGGTGGGTTCAAGAGAATCTAGATAGGTGTTTTACATGACACGACCACATTAAGATAAGGGGATGATTTTAAAAGTGTTACCCATTTTGGGAAATTATTGGACAGCCCTAACTGGTGTGAATGATACAGTAAATTGGGAAAACAATTTACAGATTATCTTGAAAGTAATATTGGCTGGACAGTTAGGTAGAGACCAAAATTACTAGATTTACTTAATCTAGTAATTAATCCACACTCGTCCAGCGTCTGTGGTCCAGTTGGTCGGATACTTGACTTGTAACCGGGAGGTCCCGGGTTCGAGTCCGGCTACTGGACGTATACCAATGGGACTCTTCTTCAGAGCCTATGTACGCAACGCAACGCTCGTACGGTGAAGGACAACATCGTGATGAAACCCGCATACCACAAGGTGTGTGAACCCTATAACGGCGATGGGCTCACCCCCTATCACGTGGTTAAATACGCTTGGTGAACCGTGGGTACTTGCTTTAGCAAGTGCCTCTGCCTACCCCTCTTTGGGATTAAAGGCGTGAAGTGTATTTTTTAATCCACACTCGTACTCACCATTCAACATGCTAATATGTCGTGATAAGAGAATAACTATAACTATTGAGAAAATATTTATGTTAATATTATTAATTAATATTAATTGTGCTCGAGGTGACTAGACTAATACACTAGGCGGAATTTAAAGAGATTTTGCGTTGATGTAGTTTACAATCCGTAGTAGGTGATATCTTCAGGCCTCATTACAGCAAATCAAGATTGAGCCGCTGGGCATATTGTTTATTTTCGTGTCGTTCCAGCGAAAACCAGCGGGCCTTAAGATGTTTTAGTGGACAGTAATAATCATGGTTCTTAGAATTTCCATCAAGTGAACGAAATCGTGGGCACACCTCTAGTTGTACTACATACGCCTCTATTATAAATAGTAAATTTGGGATTTCGGATGTTTGTTATTATGACACGCGAAAACTACTACAAGGATTTTCATTAAATTTACTTTATTTGAGTAATATTCGTTTATATATCGAAATAACACTTAAGGTATATTATATTCCGAATTTCCCACAGAAACAGGATACACTGCGGGCAATACTAGCAGGTACATCTGGCTAGTTATAAATAGAAAATCCGCCATTACTTTCTGAATGATCATAGGTTATCTAGTTAACGACGTGTCCCAGAAGACACATCACGAGTGGATATGCTATTTACACCTGGCAATCCATCAATAGCCCTTCCCGAAACTATCCTGAAGCTGGCTTGATGGTTAATTAATTGATAGCAACACTTCGACAAGTAAGCTCAACGATAATCGCAAGCTCAACTCCAAATATTTGTGAATGTGTGTGTGTGTATGTGTGGTGTGTGTGTGTGTGCGTGCGTGCGTGTGTATATTATAGGTATGTGTGAATGTGTATGTTTTATACTGTGACTGCAGAAAGCCTCATCGGGTCTGTCATCATTAAACTCTGATTTCCTTATTATGGGAGCACCGTTAAAAGATATTTCAAGTTTTCAACAATAAAATCAAAAAGAAGAGAACTGCAAAGTGCAAAGAAATACAAATAAGCATATAGGTATAGGGTCGAATTCAGAACCTTGTTTAAAAAAAGGAATTAAACGGTATTTGATAGGAAAAAATCCACCGGTAACCGAAGTAACCGAATCCACAATAGGTATGTATACTATTTCCAATCTTTGTGTAGGTATTGACTAATTGTGTCTATTACACGATTTTTTCTTCCAAAAGCGTTTTTTTAATAGGTAACTTTAGTTCTAAGCGACATGTAAGTACTTCGTATTATAAACATGAAAAATCTGTAAGCATTTTGTTTGTATGTTTATTACGAATTACGGAACGGATGCCATTCCGAAATACCTGCAATACAGGAATAAACCGTGAGTAGGGCCACGGGATACAATTAGTCGACAATTAATATGAACACTGCTGAAACCTTATCACTAATTAATGAATGTTAATACTACTTATTGTTCCAAACTATACGATAACTTTGGCGTGAATGAAATACCTGTATTGCAGACTGAATTATTTAATAAACTATTTCACTTTGAAAAGTGGTTGGTAATTGGTAATTTACGTAAGTACTATTTTATGTACAATCGGTTAAAAAAGTCGTTTAATACGTTAATTTTTAAAAAAAAGTATATTTTACAAAGAATTGTATTTTTGTATAGATGTTTGAACGAATAAACTCAAACACTACTGATGGATGGATTTCCCTAACTCACACTACACACTACACTATCCTCGGGAGACATAGGCAACTTTTAACCTGAAATTTCTACGGGACAGCTAAGAAAAGTCAGTGACACCACGTGACATACAGTCAGTTCATAATGTGACAAGCAAAAATAAACCTTCTCATCCAATGAGATTCATATAAATGTCAACCTTAAGGTGGACCATTTTCTTGGCCAACCGTACGTAAGCATTGTAATTCAAACTTTACATAACTCTAATTTTCATAAACTTGCCATAATCTCTCTGGTTTGGGGAAAACTTTTGGAGTAGTGTTGACTTGTATCAATTTGAGCCTGACAATTGTGGCTTAGTTCAAATACATATAGGGAGGGAATTAGAACTTTAGGTAAGTACAGTCGGTCATGAATCTGGTCGACCACCCCAATTTACTTGTCGCAATAATATAACAAGTCTAACTTACTGTTATTTTAGTGACACAGGAAGTGTCATTAAAACTGGTAAAACACTTTCTTAGTCGAATGTACCGACAAGTTCGTCAACGTGAGAGATAATAACAGACGTTTTGCAGGTTCAAATTATTGTACGGAAATTCACAAAGCACAAAAAGACGCAATCTCTTTTTGTCCGTTCAACAATCGAGACCTAACTTTCATACACACCTCTCCGTTAACTCAATCATGTGGCGTTCCATGTATGACACTTATCCGACCGAAAATCTGTCAGAAAAACGTCAAAGAAAATTCCCCATTGGATTAATCGAGAGATCACCGTAGCATTGTACTAATCGGGCGGAAAACTGTTATTCCTGAATTAAGCAGCGATGTGGTCTACTTACTACACTGCAAGAGTGAACAGTACTTAGTCTACAAAAAAAAACCTTTTGACATTTCTCACTTAAAGCCTAATGGTATCAGGCATTACGAAATAAAATAAAATGCTTTCACGTGACAATGGTACAATAAATTTTGATGGACATTGAAGAAAAGAAATTGTGCAATAATAACTGTGCATTGAACCCCTGCGGAGACTCTTCAAAGACAGCTATAAAAAGCAATCTTGAAATAATCAGTGTATACAGGCTGTACCGTAACAAATATTCTGGCTACTTCAGCAATGTAGAGGTCAAAATAATTGTATTATTATTTTTTTCATATAAGAAAATACAGATTTAACTCACCATTACGTATGGAAAAGACAACGGTAAAACTGTATTACTAAATTAAGTACCTAATTTCAGTAATCCAATACAGGCACCCTGTATATACCTATTTTAACTGAGCAAGTGAAAGACTATAAAATTTTAGTACTGGGTCTTTAGAAGCATAAAAATCACAGTTAAATTCTTAATCTTGGACTTAAGTAGAAAAAAAATCTATTGTCGTTTTTATAGCTTTAGACAGCGATATAAATAGTCGTAATTCCGTTTATGTACAGAAAAATAGTACCTACTTACTATTCAATTGGTAAACGCGAACACCTTTATCGTGTAGGACATGTGGTATTTATTAAAATTAGAACAGAACCACTGTAATGGCACTCTGGCGGTCTGGAATGTTTTGTATATATAACTAGCCATCCCGACAAACGTTATTTTGTCAATATACAATATTAACAGTGTAACTTTCTTATTCTATGAATGTATTATACACTAGCTTTCCGCCCACGGCTTCACCCGCGTGGACTTCGGTTATGTTGCGGTATAAAGGAATATTTTTGTTTTCCCTCGGGAATGAAAAAAGTAGGTACCCTATTATTTAAACCGGACTTCTAACTATACGTATGCAAAATTTCAAAACAATTGGTTCAGTAGTTACGGCGTGAAAGCGGAACAAACAAACAAACACACTTTCCCATTTATAATATTAGTATGATATAAACATTTCTCAAGAATCACTATCTACTAGAAAAAAACGCATCAATCCCGTTCCGTAGTTTTAAAGAAGCATAGGAACAGACGCGGGAGGCGACAAACGCAAATGACAAAGTCGCCTCCCGCTGGCTGTGCTGTGTACTGTCATTTTTATGTATGGTTAGATCTTTGAACTACGCAACAGATTTTGATGCGGTTTTCTTGAATAGATAGAGTGATTCTTCAGCGAGGTTAAATATAATACATGCATATAGTAGCAGAGAAACACTGTTAATTCATATTGGCAAAAGAACTTTTGCCCGATGAGCTAAGTAGATATGTAATTAAACCGATTGGTTTATCGAACGCTCTATATAATAATCTTTTGATCATTATCAAAAGGTATTACTCAACATCGCAGTCATAGAAATTAAAACAAGTCTTGTTGCACGAACAGGCAATATCAATAGCCAATTGTAAAGAGATTACGGTTTATAGAGACTGTAATAGTATACACTATGCCTCAACCAAGGTGTGAAGGTGCCCCTCATGAATTATTGCCCTACAATTCTAAACTAAGATGAAACATCTTTCATGCCGTGAACGTTTGCCAATGAGTTTTTATTACCTATCTTAAAGGTACGTGGGTACACACATTCTGAAATCATTGGACATCAGTCCCGAACATGTGGTGAAGATGTAAACAAAGATAGGTAGTGGGTTATAACAATATCGTCAGCTTGCATAGTACAGTCAAGGACGGAACAACGGTTATTATATTTATACATTATTCAACTCGTTACCGCGAAAACAAACTACAAACAAATCATACAAACGGTTCATGTTTAATTAGAGGAATATGGCATTTTATGTGATAGCTAAACACCTCTATTTCAGAAAATATAACGCCACAGAATCTAAGGTTTATACATTTGTTCTATATAACAAATGTATGTCTCTCGCTTTTCTGAAAGAAATAAAAGGACGAACATACTATGATGGTTCAATTACGTCATACTCTGTAGATAAAACAGGACTTATCATCTTACACCGTAATCATTAGTGCCTATAATCTCAAATAATCGATCGAAAACGTGTTCAGCCAGCTTTGAAAAAGCTTTCGGATGGTCTCTCAATCTCGGGTAACGGAAGAGATTTTTATGACTTTTTACATGACTTTATGCAATAGATGTCACATAAATTTGTGATTGGCATCGAGTTATTAGTTTTCAGATACCTACAACGTTTTTGTAAGAAAAACAGCTTGCCAGCCAGCTTGAATTCACATCATCAGCTTGCTTGATACTTAACTCTACCTGTCACTGCAAAAACACAGTATAGGTTAACAATATTTTAATAGAGTTGTAGAAGTCATTTTAACATTTCTTACTGTTCAAGTGTACCGAATGAAATCTTTGAAACGAATACGTCTACGTACGGTTTAATCCCAAAGCGGGGTAGGCAGAGGCACTTGCTTAATAAGCAAATGCCTACGGTTCACCAAGCGTATTTAACCCAACGTGACAGACGGGTGAGCCCATCGAGCCCATTTCTTAATAACAAGTAAATGTTTCAAGATGTCTTAATCGTTCTTGACTGTTGAATGTCTGAATCTGTCAGTTGAATGTTGTCTGTAAATTATTTATGTCTATAGTCAAATAATGCTGTCACTCTCTCGTAATGGGAATTTTTTTTCGGTCTTTGTTTTTGTTACTTAATGTAGCTTTTGTAATGACTTTTTCTAGAAATTATTTAGGACCATTATAATCCTAGCGATAAAAAATCGAGTATCGTATCTAGATTATAAGATTCTCACATATTTTTTTAAAAGCATTATATATTATTGTCGCCTGTAGTGTTATTTCATGTCATTTTGAAGTAAACATAATAAACAGCTTATTTTTTTAATGGACGTTTCAGTTCTAATTTTCTTTTCTATGGCCCTATCCGGTCGTATTTCTACGCATTAACAAACACATGAAAACAACAACTGTAAAAATAAACTACATACTTATTATTTCAAGCACACTACTATATGATGATGACGTATGTTTAATGACGGGTTACCACTCAAATTACTTACTGAACACTATTATTATTGTTGTGTAATATAAACTTATTATTGTTCTAATCAATTATTGTATTGGATATTATCAACAGCCGAATGTACGGACAAATAGGTCACTAGGTACTTAATTTAATTAAATGTCAATGAAATATAATGAATTTCATTGTGTTTACTAGTTATTAGTTTATGCCATGTACAATCGATATCTAAACAGAGAAAAAGTGTTTTTATTTATTTCTTGAAATATCTAGTTCGTTATGTGTTACCGGACAAAATATTTATGATGAAACATCTATGTATATTCCAGATCTTATATATAAAGCTCAAATAACGCTACGCTCAATACGCTTGGTGAACCGTGGGTATTTGCTATAGCAAGTGCCTCTGCCTACCCCGCTTTGGGATTAAAGTTGTGAAGTGTATTTATTTATTTTATAAAGCTCAAGGTCCTGACTAATTCATTCATCACTGATTCATCATTCAATTCCAAACACTTGACCCTAGAAAGCTGCAATTATGCACAGGGTTTTTTTTATGATGTTTCGGGGGTTAAAAAGAATGGTAGATTTTTATAGGAGAAAAATGTTTATTTCGGAGTTAGTATTAATTTCATCTGACCACCAGTTCATCTCGGTTGTCAGATGAAATTCAAATGAATGAAAAATCAAATGAAAACAAACAATCTTACATTAAAAAAATGGTAAGGTATTGTGTATTATGTACCTAAAGTATATATTTTAAACGTCGGTACCCTTACTTTATTACCTGTTCTCAGTTCATAAAAGTATCTCTGTCAGAGCTAGATGTGGGTTTGATGAGGGTAGTTACTATTCTGTTTGATTGTGACTGACAATATGTCTGTCTTATATATAAAAATATTTTATTTAGGTACACTGCGATTTAATTCTGTTGCGAGCCACCATTTTCCCACTGCAGGACGAAGGCCTCTCTGCGCTCCTTCCACGCCGTGCATTTTGTGCGATGTTCTTCCATCCTTTGTCGTAAGATACCAACTT
>SJJU01022274.1:0-10628 GCA_012932125.1 Conopomorpha cramerella | reverse complement strand
GCAAGATGGCTGGCAGAAGCGGGATGCGAGAAGCCGAAAACAGATCACAGTGGCGTGCAATTGGAGAGGTTTATGTCCAGCAGTGGACAAGTATGGGCTGATGATGATGATGATTTATAATTGAACCACTAAGTTGTTATTCCGAAGCGAATTGTCGACTGCAACTGTAGCACGTTACCGGCTTCATGCAGTCAGCCGCAGATGCACGAGACTGGTTTATAGATAGATAGGTGCATTTATTCACTTATAAATTACAAACAGTCGTGATTTTGAGACGCCAAACTGCGTAGCAAGCAGTTTGTTGTCATAGGTATTTATAACGCTGCCGCAACAGGATGTGCAGCCAATAGCTACTGTATGTGCAGTCGAATGACTGAAGCTGTCATGGAATAACACTTTTAGGGCCATAAGAACCTTTAGCTGCGCATTTAAAAAGTTTGCGTCCAATTTAAGAGTCGGACGAGTCTTGAAAAAGCTCATATTACGTATACTGCGTGTATACGGATCCGGAAAAAATGTTTTTCTTTTCCCCACATTGTGGCCATAGTAAAAGTCGTTCATATTGACCAGCCCAACAACATTTCTAGGATCATTGCTTAGTCTTTCACACGCAGTATAGTATAGCTTTATATACAAACAAAAACAAATAAATGGAGCGTCTGTGGTCCAGTTGGTCGGATACTTGATTTGTAACCGGGAGGTCGCGGGTTCGAGTCTGGTTAATGGACGTGTACCAATGGGACCCTTTTTTTTCTAAAACTCAATGACCAAGTGTTCGACCACCATCCTGCCAGTTAATATGTAACCGTTTTGACTGACACCTGTTGGTGTCGAGCAGTAGCACATTTACCTACTTAGCATAAAACTTACTGGTGAGGTGATTAGAGAAAAAAAGCACCTACTTCCACGAACCAGAACGCAGACGACAACGAAAACTGCTGCAATTTTCACTCGAATCATTTTCACTTTAACGAAAGACCTCACCACTTGTAATCAGCGAACAAAATAATGCTTACACCAATGGAATATTAATTTTATATGAAACAGTTTATCTCTGATAATCTAGTGATAATTCGAACGGGAAAGCCAACTGTAAGCGCCGATATTCCAGGCATTGTGGCGTCGTGACGTCACCTATCGGTATAGGGTGTTGATAATTGAAATACTTTATTGATTTTCTCTCGCCTTTCATTGTCACGGTTGATTGGCGACTTTTGTTGTTCACTGAAATTAATATAACATGGTGTTTTTGTTCACAATTAATGTAATATAGGATAAATATGTAAGTAACTGATAAGTAAGAAAGTGCACAGGCTATAAATGTACTTAATTTATAAGTGCATTATAAATGTAACGTTACAAAAATATAATTAAAGGAAATGGAACTGTCGGGCAAGGAGTACTTGTTTTTCAATTTCTTACGTAAAAAAAGGAAATGTATAATTTTTATTGTGGTGGGATAAGTAAACTAATTGAGTGTGTTCTGTATTATTTGCGTTAATCCATATTTTTTTTTCAGATCATATTCAATCAGGGTTATCCCACTACCAGGTGGCCGGTCTTGAGCCGGCTCCCTCCATTTGCCATCGAACTCGTTCCAGCTCATTTTCATTGGTCGCTAGGATTTTCATTGAGGACAGCAAACGCAAAATGACTCTCCGGAATCCGTCCGTTCCTTGAATACGGACCCTAATGACCAATAAAAATATACTCTTAAACTCGCGCGTGTGTATGTGTGCTTTTAAACCATAATAACTTTATATGTGTATCGTTAATTCTACATTTTCTATCGATGTAGATTGGGAACAAAATATGGACTTTTTCTTTTTTTTTTAAATCATCATAACATGTAATTTTATTGCACCACTTCAGTATCTATACTTCATGCCCCTAATAAGTACATAGTATGTACGTTTACTAAAAAAAAGGATCATTAAGGGCTAAGGATGGATGCTTCGCCGCGTACCATAAAAAAAGTTGGTGCTCACTTGGTGACATTTTTTTCCCAGCATCGTAAGTTACTAACCCATTTATTTTCTCATTGATTGCTCAGTAAATTGTGGGTATTTGCGTAGCAAATTCTTCAGCCTACCCCGCTTAGGTATTAAACGCTTCGCTGTTCCATTATGGTCACGATTTTTTTCATTTGCTTCAGAAATTTTGCATGTGAAAGAAATAGGTACAAGCGATTGTAAATACAGTTTCTATTGTTCATTGTTATTTGAAGTCTTTTATAATAAGATCTTATTGTGTTACATAGTTTTACTTCTGTTGTATCTAAGTTTAGCGTAAGTCCTTGTAGTTTCTGAATAACTTTCATGACATAGTGTTATATCCCGCAATGATTCCCGCAATGATATTATCATTGCAAGTAATAGTCTAGTCTCGACCTTAGTATTACACTGGTGTCGGAGCTGAGGAAGAGGAGTAGACAGGACTAAATGTCAACAACATATAGAATACAATGTGTCACCACTCCAGCTCAACATTTCCCGTCGTGGCGGTCGTAAGAGGTGACCGAGGGAGCTCTCCAAAGAACGAGCAGCAGCGCTCTCTGTGAATTAAACCACATTACCACTGCGATCACTAACCTGCCTGCCAAGCGATTATTGGTTTTACACACCAATTGGCGGAAATCATTGCGGGAGGCCTTCCTCCAGAAGTGGATGGAAGTGGACGTTATGTGGCCGATGATGACTAAACCAACCAACAAAATCTTAATTGCAAGTACCTGCATAGTACCTTCAAGTATTTCTTTCAGAAGTGTGGTATCATTGCATCCAGAATGGTCTGGACACATTCGATAACATCACCACACGAATGCTGATGTCTGAAATAGTAGGGTGTACTACTACTATAGGCAAAGAAATCGCCATGAGGAGATGGAGATGGATAGGCCATACAATTAGAAGAGGAGCATCAAATAATACCAGTATCGCTTTCGAGTGGCGACCTCCAAACGGAAAGAGAGCCAGAGGTCGTCCCGTACAATCATGGCGCCGAACTGTCGAGAGTGAACTGCGTGCCGCAGGAGTGAGCTGGAGCGAGGCCAAGAGCGTTGCTGAGGACAGGAAGGCGCGGCGTGATCTTGTCAAGGCCCTCTGCACCTCTGGGGTGCCTTAGGAACACATCAACAACAACTAATGAGTACCTTTTTTAAAGCCAATGTATGCTAAGCAACGTTCATACCATGAAGGACAACATCGTGATGAATCTCTACTACACCAACAAGGTATAATGGCACTTGATGCATCGTCGTAATTTGCATGTCAAGTGACTTTGCGTACCCTTTTTTATCGTGGAGCAATTGAATATAGATACGCACCACTGACGGGGACAACGGCAGGGTTATGTGGGTTTCGCATCCACTAAAACCACCTATTTATTTTATTCTTATTTATAGTTATTTATTACCCTATTAAAAAATCTAATACACTAAGCGTACGCTTGGTCTACTTTAGGGATTTTGCTTAACAAGTGCCTTGACTTGAAGTGTACAGAAAGAATATAAGAACTATCAGTAAATCTATAGAAATTCAGTCGGTGCAGTCAGAATTCCTATACAGTGTATCCATAGTGTATCTACCAATCGAACCCTACAAAACTTATAGAATCGTGGGTTCTTTTATTCTAATTTCATACATCGGTATTGGTAAGTCTTGATGCCGCGTTCTTTCATCTTCGTATATCTATATGACTTTATTGCCAAATTACTGTCTCTGTGTATAAAATTGTTTTGTCACTTTCTGTTGCTAAACAGCAGAATGAGACAGCATGGGAATTTAAGCCGGTTCTAAAAGTAATTTGCGTTTTGTGATAAAGCCGCACAAACAGTCTTGCATGGATCTTTTGGCGCGTGAATTTATGGCTACTTCTGGATTTCTCCTTTTCTTGGTCTCTCTTAATGATTAATTTGTATTTCGCCCCCTTCTGTGGTTTGCTCACTTTTTTATTTCCAACATTTATGTAAAAATGTTCGTTGTTAACCCCCTCTTTTTACAGTCAGCACCTTCATACGAAAGATAATTAAATCTTAGTTTAATTTGTTTTCATGAATGTAATCAAAATACTAGACTAAACCCGAAAGTACAGGGAAAGTACAAACAAATATTATGAATTTCCTAAAAGAGGACTAATCTTCAAATTAACTACACGGTGTTGACACTTATAGTGGTGGACAAAGGCAGAAAGGGTACAAGTATAGAACAGACCATTGCTTTGGTCATTCTTGTATTTAATTTAATTATTTAGGAGGTTCATATAGAGGTTAATATTTTGTTAGTAAAGAACTAATATATATACCAGAACATTATATACAATTAACAATATTTACACGGAAAAATATGCAATGTGCTCTAGCAAAAACTCCCAGTGTTTTAGCAGATGTCCACCCTTCGTACTAGGTACATGAAGATGGTGCCAGGACTGCCACGTGTCCGCCGCATCAAGGACGCTGATCTACCCCTTAATATGGTATGATAATCTTGGATATGTGTATTACGAGTATTGTGATATTATTAACTTAAAATTGTATTGGGTATTTGCTTTAGCAAGTGCCTCTGCCTACCCCTCTTTGGGATTAAAGGCGTGAAGTGTATTTATTTTTATTTTTTTTTAACTTAAAATGTATACCAAAAGTTTCAACCACGCGCCAACAAATCCTTGTAATACTATGTTCTGTTTATATTGCAGCTACTTTGGCTCTGGCTGTTCCAACACATCCGTAAGCAACAAATTAGTATATTACATTAATGCAGTAAAGATAAAATAATTCATTGCTAATAATAAACTTGTTCCTCTACGTATTTTATAGTAGTTAATCAATATGCAATCTAATTTTACTCAATGAAAGATTAAACATTGATAAATATCATTGACACATTTGCTAACATTTCTAATGACATGGTTTTGGGGCATTTCCCAGTGAATATAATAAACAAGACGCAACGCTGTTATTTGACTCATAATATCGATTACCAACAGAAGTCCCACTAAAATCATGCCACAAACTAGTCACACTGAGATGGTATGGTCTAGTGCATAAAATACAGGATGGGGGCCTGCAACACCACCATATATGGATGTGTGTCAACCAGCATACATGGATGTGTATCAAAAATGGGGAATTTTCAGTGCCCTTGTTTCTGTTAGTTATATGACAGATGGCGCTAGCTGTGTCTGTGGTCTAGTACCTACATAAAATACAGTATGGGGGCCTGCAACACAGGCCAAGGACTTACACTAAGATACTTTTGACTATTTAACATAATTCTAATGTGGTCCAAATAGTATAAACGTTGCGGTTTTCAAATTAACTGGATTTAAAGTTAGTAATCATACACTAACATCGCAAGTTATCGCTTAGGAGACGTTATGTGTCGTGGTACGGGGGCATCGCAAAGTTGGTTGTCAGAAAGGTTTTTTGCCTGCCAGTGAAGTGTGCAGTTAGTGAAGGCTTGCCGTCCATTGCTGGTAGGATTCATTTCCTTAGGTGATGCTATCTTTTAGGATTCATTTTGAAGACTTAACCACTTCACGTGATTACTGACAGTCTTAAATGCTTAAGTTTGGGTTTTCGGCCCGTGTCGCGGGCCCTATCCTGTATAATTATAAACTCAGCCGCATGACGCCGCTGCTGGACGAGGGTTTCCCCCAATTATTTCCACGATAATTTCGCGGGAAATGCCAATAATCGCCACGCTTGGCAAACGTGTTGGCGATCGAAGTAGTATTGTAGTTTAAGTCACAGAGAGCGCTGCTGCCCGTCTTCCGCAGACCTCGGTCGCCTTTTACGACTCCCGCGACAGGAAATGTTGAGCTGGGGTGGTGACACATGTATTCTATTCGCCGCCAACACACGGCTTTAAGCACAGTGATTTTTTAGGACTCTTGTTTCCGTTAGTTATTGTAGATGGCGCCAGATAAGTTAAAACCTTATAATTTCAAAGCTAAAAGCAACTACTGGTTTTACGAGAATACACGGTTTAGACCCTAATAATATTTTCCATGGCCTAAGATTTTAACTTGGGCAGTAAATGAAATAAGTGGTAACTAAAATAGCGACAGTGACAGTATTTCCTTGTGCGGGATTATTTAATCCTCATGGCAACGGGGATAGTTACAAAGATTTTTTTAAAACACAGTGATCAAGCGTTTGACCACCATTCTGCCTAATGTTAAGCAGCGATGTGGTCTGCGACGAGGCATACTTGTTCATTAGGTACCTATTAACCTGTGACTTGAAGACCTTCAGACTGTACTGCGTGGAAAACACAGACTCCGGCAACACTATGAAATTAGACGCAAACCGAATGGTTCGCGTTAAAGGTATATCCGCCTGGTATGTAAGCCGTCGTATTTTTGCCGGCTAAAACCCCATGTCTTCTCTGATACATTGGGGAGGAGTAGCCAGGAAACCCCCAAAGACATATTCATCCGTCTTCCATTCTCCCCGCTTAGAACCGTTACGAAGACAGCACAAAGGTGATACGTTCCTCCTCTTGTCTTTTCTGGAAGGATAGGGTCCCGCTCCGACGCCTAGGGACACCGGGGATGGGATAGTGGATAGGGAGTTCAGAGGGCAAGATGGCATTGCAATGTAACGTTACGTTTTCACTGACCAAACATGCACAAGGAAACATGTTTGACATTGGATTTAGTTATCTGGTCAGTTTTTCGTGGGATACACATAGACAGACACACATATTTTTAGCTGGATACCACATCCAGCATACATGGATGTGTGTCAAAAATGTCGAATTTTCACTGCCCTTGTTTCTCTTAGTTTTGACAGATGGCGCTATCTGTATTATTAGAAGTCAACGAAATGACTTCAAGCAGTAAGCATTGATGTTACAAACGTATCTGAAGTTTGACTTACCCAATTAATAAAAACCATACTAAAATACAACTGACAGAAGTCTCTCCGGTGATCTACTAGCGACATCTAGATAAGCAATTTTTAGAGTTTGAAAATTCCCCATTGATTGATAAAAATAATTGAAATAACAATAATCATACTGTAGATCCATTCTATCTATTTTATGATGTATGCCGTATAAGATATGTATCATTGTATTGATTTTGTTCCGTGTTAGGTTTGATGAGTTCCACGGAACTTGCACATCTCACAAAACACCATAAATTCTTCTTGACGAGAATAATGATATATGTACAGTCGGCTTATAATCTGGTGTAAGGTTGAAACTTAGAATGAATGACTTCAGCCCTAATTTTTTTACCGTCACAATACAGCCACTCTAAATCCTAATGATGTTTTAGTGACACAGGGAGTGTCATCAAAACTGATGGACCACTTTCTTTGCCACAATACGAGTTTAAATATTTGACAGAAACAGACATCTAAATCCGTATCTATTTATGCCAGTATTACTCAAACTTATTGCCTCAAGTACTCTTGTGATGTGATGTGTTGAGTGATGAGTTCTAAAACGACCGAGAGCCCCTAACCTTAAATAATATAAAATAAACTGCATATTATGTAGAAGAATATATTGTTTTGAATTTCAAATAGTATGTATGAACAGGAAACAATATCACTATTAATGGCATGGGATTGGGTGAGCTTGTTTCTCGTCGAAAAAGGAATAAATTTGTAGAGTAATTGAATTCTGACTTAGAACCAAGGGCGCGGTTAATTGTGAATCGCAAACTCTTGACAGCGAAACAGCCACCACTACGTAAATCTTTTCGCGAACCCTCTACTAAAGGTGCTCTAAAGGGGAACTCCTCTTTAAGAAACCCTGGTTTATGTGATACAGTGTTAACTATTGCGATATCTAATAGTTCGAATCCCCATCATCACAATTCAAGGTAACAGATACTAATCACCATAAAATACATTTCCTTGTTCACACGCCTTATCGCCGATAAGTGCTTTCTATAGTCGATATTGATGATAAAACAAACACCTTAATTGTATAAGCATTAACTATACTAGTCTAGTTACGAGCTAACCAGGGCTATACTCTTAATAAGTACTTGTAGGACATATTGTATGTACGTATGATAAGAATTGTTCATTATTGTATACATCCAGTTTATTCTGTGACATACATAGTAAACTAGATTTATATACACACATCAAAAGTGTCTACGGATCAAGTACATTTTAGAAGATTGCAATCAAGAATATATTTTACAAAACTGAATTCATTCATCATTTATTCAAAATGTGGTGATAATTGATACAGGCATGGGGAATTAGGTAGGAGACCAATCCAGAAGATTAGGTTTGATTTAGATTTTTTTAGAGCTAAAAATGTTCTTGATCCTTAGACACTTTTGTTGTGTGTATCTTCTATACTATACATATATTCATTAGTAGACAGGACAGAGCATAGGGTTTTGCTCTATAAAACTTAACACAATTAGGTTGATTCTCTCTAATTACTAGGAAATATAGCAATATGGGTTCAACATATATGGGTCGTTCAACAGCTAATGTATTTCAGTATAATGAGTTCAATAAAAATTGCACTAAAAATATATTTTTGGTGCGGGCTTATATAGTAGAAAACATGAACACATATATATCTTTGGAGAACGGATAAGCAACTTTAGAAAACTACTAAAGGATACAAAATAGATTTATAGAATGTTTATAATTTGTTTACATATTATATAGATATTTATCTATTTCATTTATTTTATTTGTTTTATCTCTTTGTTATATTTACCTACATGTTTTATATCTATTAACTCCTTCAAAATACTTACACCTCCCATTTATTTTATCCACTTTCCATTTATATTTACCACCCTGTTGAAAAACTGTTATGGTATTTTTCTTTTAGTTATATTATTAGTTTTTAACACATTTTAAATAAATACTGGACGGAAATAATGTCACCTGTACCTAGCAGCATACTGCTACCACAGTAATCTCAAAGTTATGCAACCATACTGTAATCAAATCAAAATAAAAATAATTGTAAACATTTCCACCATTTAAATTCATTTACACAAAGCTCCACAAGAACACTTAAATCTTTTCGTAATATTCTTATATCGTAAATCAGTAGCATTAACATAAATCATGTCCTGCAAATTTAGAATTCATTCTACTCTACATCATATTTTTTCACCATCATCATATTATGCTTAACAACAACTTGTCAAGTATCAGCAACATCCAGTGTACTTTAAAACCATACTAGACAGTATCATCCCTTTTTATCATACAACATTAATAAAATATAAAAAAAACTATTTGTTGCTCTCCTAAAAAAAATACTGCTTACAAACCATAAAGCTCAACGGAAATGGTTTAATTCGAAGACGACGCAAGGTCATAAGATCTCCGTATCAAAAACAATGATACTCTACACCATCTCCATCATAATAGATAAAACCTTCATAGAGATAATGACACACGAACCGTATCTCGGAAAAATAATTTATTCAATAAAAAAAAAACTAAATTCAAGGCGACTTAACTAACTGCCTGTAGCAATAAGAACGGTGACAAAAACACTAGCAAAGAAATGTTCAAGATCGTTGCAGAGTTGCATTTGTCTGATGTGCACGTTACACAGTTTTTTGAGAAGCCGCCGTCGGCGCATGTAGAGTTCGTCACTAGCGCACATCCGCGCTTCACTGTTATTGTACCGTTCACTGAAATAAGAAAGAAAACCGTTTAATTAGGGTACGAATCGAATCGTTTGGTAGAATAAAAAAACTATCGCATTGTCTAGGAGTTTTGAAGTTTCTCACGTGACTTTTCTGAAGCGTGTGTCTGTTTCATAAATTTGTATGTTGTCTACAGAGAGAGGAATTGGGTTTCTTAATAATTTTGCTTTCAAATTACGAGTAACCTAATGATTCGAATAGTAGGTATTTTGTAACTGTGAGTAGTAACTACTATAGTTTTAAAAGCTTCCTTACCTACTACATCACTACTTATTAACGTACACAAAAAAATGAAATTTATCCGATTACTTAATTTTGAAATTAGATATATTTTTTCGAAATATCATGATTTGTCTTCTGATAATTTTAAGTTCACAGTGTGTGTTAGTACCAGTTAGTAACTTAGTCATATTCATAAAAAGTAAAAACGTTGACTAACTAATTCACGTACATATGTCAACATATAGGTACGAGTTTGACGGTATGCGGCGTACATTTGACCAGGATGTGAGACCCTTACTAACCACTGCACTAGTGTTGTTCTAACTTTATGAATACCACGGTTCCTGTTAAAACTTAACATCGCTTTCACATCATTAGCAGTTTTAAGTAAATCAACAGCCACATAACGTCTACTGCTGGACGAGGGCCTCCCTCAATGATTTCCATGATAAATTGCCAATAATCGCTACGCTTGGAAATGGTGTTGTGGTTTAACTCACAGAGAGCGCTACTGACCATCCTCTAGAGTGCCCTAGGTCGTCTCTTACGACTCCCACGACTAGGAAATCTTGGCTGGGGTACACACGTATTCTATTCGCTGTCACCATATGGCTTAAGGAAATAAAAGGGAAAATGCTTACCATGAGTCTCATCTTTGACGCAGACATATTTTTCAACTTTGCTGTCGACATTGAATATTGCTCTCTTAAATCTGCTTGGTTGTTGAGTTGGAGATACCGTAGGTGTGTTACCAA
>SJJU01022273.1:0-11233 GCA_012932125.1 Conopomorpha cramerella | reverse complement strand
CTGTCGAGCCCGACGCCCGCCGCGCCGCCTCGCCGGCCGGCAAAAACACGACGTTGTTTACCAATCTTGTACTCGTGAAATATGCAAAAGAACAATCGAAGACATATTAGTCATTCCTGATTGCCATACATACCTGTGTTGACATTTTAAATGTGCTAATGTTATGCAATAGTAAAGCCAGTTTTCCGAAACTCTTTAAATTACAGATCTCTCATAAATTGTTTGTCTCATCTGAATTGCGTTTACGTTTGAAGAACGATGTTCTTGTTTGCGTTAGAAGAACCAAAGTTTGCTCAAATGATACTTGATTATTGATGTTGTTTCAGAACACAAACCTGTAAACAAGTTGGTTCCTAATAGCCAGTACCCATCTGGTTTCTAAGTAACTCAATTCAATAAATTTTGAATCAATTAACAAGTCGGTGACTCATTTTACCTTGTTAGCACAAAAGCGTGTCCTTTTTTAAAAGTTCTGATTTACATTAAATGTGTTTTATTTTTATATCATGGAAAAAAAACTTCATGTACTAGGTACAAGTAAAATTAGGTAAATTTTAGTCTGAAACGTCTGTCTACCCCTCTGGGTATGTATCAGGGGGCGTCAGACGTATAGTTTAATGTTGTGTACCTACATAGCTGTATGTAGGTAAATAACATTAAATGGCTATAAAACGTTCATTTATATGTATTTATATTCATAACGTACAGAGGAAAACAACGCGTGTACATTACTATGTAGTTATAACACTGTGTCTGTTCTAAACCAAAACAAAGTAAGTTACAATTATTTATTTTTTAAATGTTCAGGTGTACAGTTATTTATAACTTTTATTTTTTTATATTGTCAATTTCAGTTTGATTCCTCGCAATGGTTTTCTAGACTTCTTCACTTGTTTGCATCGTTTTCATGGCGCGGTCAGATCCCTTCGAATGTATTGCGATATGTACATAGAAAATCGAGTGTATGGCGGTTTTCTCGCAAACATGTCGCAGTTTTACAAATCTCAATTTAAAATGTATCGCAAGACATTCGGAATTGCGTGCACGCGACACATCACGAGCTGGCGAGGAAAATAACATCCTTGCTTCAACTTTATTGTATGCCACAGAAGAAATCTAAAGCCCTACTTTGTAAGCTTACTGTGGAATCATAACCGGTTTTTTACATTATTCCATTTTAGTATAATAGGTATCTCGACTCTGGAATAAACCTGTCTGTTGGCTAGTATAATTATTGGGTAGTTTTTGTATCCGACTGCGACTCACGAGAATGTTGTTTTGAACTATGGCTATTCGTAACACATACATAACATACAGAGTGACGTCACACAGAGTGACGTCAGCATCCTGTAATATCCCTTTATATACCATTACTTTATCTACATTAACACACGCTCTTCTAACACCTGTAAATTAATTTTAAATAATATACATGACAAAAATTTGAGCTTCGAACAAACCGGATAATGTATGAAAATATGTATGAATGTAGTTGAAGTAAAATTGGAGGTATTTCAGGACTTTGGGTGACGTATGAGGTACATCTCAATAGTCCTACCCAATATTAACAGTAAATTCATTTTACAGCTTGGCAACAAAAAGTAGCGTCTCTTTATGAAAACAATTAATACAAAGAGAGAGTCCACTTCATAAACAAGGTTTTAAGCCAAACTGTATTTGCATAAATTCATGAATGTTCTAGAAGAAAGGACCTATCTTTATAGTTTTGCTGTATTTCCATACAGACGTGAATGTTTGTATTTTATGGCATAAGTATGTTCAAGGAAGTTTTAATTACAATCAATAAAGATGGTTTCATGTTACTACCACATAAAGTGCAAATACATCGTTAAAGAATAATTAAATGTTATTTCAAATAGGATTATTTTTTTAATCTTTATTTAGAGAAGAATGCAAGATTAAGATATACTACTGTTCTTAATGAGTGCTACTTTTTATTATTCGAAATTATTATAATACGTAAGTTCTTCAGCATAATTGTGTCTGCCCAGTAGCCCTTTTACGTCCTCTGCTGGACATAGGCCTTCCCAAAGGCGTAACTTCCTCCACTAAATATGCAAGTAAGCACATATACGAGTGTATAATTTATGATGTAACAGCTACGAGCTAGCATAAATGTAGTGAAAAGGATGTAATAGGTTCATTTCATCCTGATAGGTTCATACAAAAGTTTCCTGTTACTTACAAGTATCCTAACAAATATGTTTACACACAAGAATACCTTTAAACATCGTGATGAAACCGGCACAACACAAGATGTGTGAACCCTATAACGGTGATGGGCTCACCCCCTGTCAGGTTAGGTTAAACAAACGCTTGGTGAACCGTGAGCTTTAGTAAGTGCCTCTGCCTACCCCGCTTTGGGATTAAAAGGCGTGATGTTAAGTGTAATGCAAATACAGTAAAATCTGAACAAAACTAGTACTAGTGATATTAATTGCCTATTTACGATACGAGGAAAATGGTTTGTTAGTGCTAATGACTTCTTGTATGAGTATTACATCATAACGTAGGGTTTTTTATATTGTGACGAGTAAAAATTGAACCTCTATTAATCACCTTGCTTTTATTCGTAGGTATTAATTGTATTGCAAGTGATATCGTTATGTATTTGGTGTTGCGACCTTGATTTTTTATGATAATTTTTTGAGTCATTGAATGACACGTGCTTATAGATAATATTTAGAGTATAAAATAATATCAATAAATCCATCAGAATTGTTTCTTCGTACTAATTGAAAAACTTAGAATAAATCATTTAGCGTGTTTACGCCTCTGCACGCCTTGAGAATTGTTCGAATATTCGGTAAAAAGTAGAACTATATTTAGTAGTACCTACGGTTGTTAAAACTTAAGATCTTCACGGTAGTTAGCCCACGTTTTGAGATGATTTTCACGGCTTTGAGATCCTTTTATTGTTTTATTTTTATTTTCTGAGCTTTTATAAAACTTATATATACTTTGATCACATATCGTTTTCAATCGATTGTCTCTCAAATTAATATGTATATTATACTACCATTTTTTCTTTACTTTTATTGATTAGCACGTTTTATACCTTCTATGGACTTCCACGAATAATTCATAGATGAGCCATTAGCCAAATCGATCCAGCCGTTCTCGAGTTTAGCGACTCAACGACTAACAAACAGCAATTATTTTTTAAGTATTCAAAGTTAAATCAAAAACGTTGGCAAAATACGAGATTAATGAGAAAATATTCGGCCCATGACACCAAATAACGTTCCCCATGGAATCCTATGTCAAAAACGAAGAAAAAAAATCACTTTTTTTCATCCATTGTTACCCATAAGTTGATTGCCACTTTATAGAAGAGTTATTTGATATCATGTGCAGAATTATTTTCTCCAGTTTCGCTAACATTTTTAATTTAACCTTGTATACAGAGTATAAAAGGCCCCCGAGCAATGATCTTAGAAACGTTGTTGGGCTCATGGTTAGTCATAAAAAACGCCATCTCCGGAGGCAAACAATTTTTTGTTTTGTATGGAGTCCCCGCATTGTCCCGCATTGTCACCATAGTAAAAGTTGTTCATATCGACGAGCCTAACAACGTTTCTAAAACAATTCCCAGCTCCATTTCCAGCTCGGGGTCCTTTTACACGCAGTAGAATAGCATAGACGACAATTATTTTAAGAGATTATTGACAGTATTGAGTATTGTATCTTGTATATATAAATTGTATATTGTATTTTTTCACTTCAACAATATAAAACACCTTATCCATAAAACAATATTTAGGGAAAATTAACAGCCGACAATTTCCATAGATAATAATTATTGCACCACCTTGTGCAAATTCACGCAAGTAATCTACAAACATACAAATAAAAACCATACATACTTATATACTTAATTATCTATCACGCTCGTTTCCTACAGGGGTAGGCATATATCGTGGATCTAATCTTGTCACCGTGCTGGTACGTCTCCTATATACAACGTCAAATTAATCTTTCCCCAATTTTATGTGAAAAAACATATTACTTGAGGTCTTCAAGGCACGGGTAAAAAGGTGCCTAATGAATAAGTGTGCTTCATCGTACACCACATAGCTGTTTAACATCAGACAGGGTGCTCGTCCGATTGTTCACTGTGTTTAAAAAAAACCTCAGTGAATTTGTAGAAGTAAGTATGAAGTAGAGGTTTTCGTTTTTGACTTAGAGTTCCTAGGGGAAAGTTGTATGCTATCATAGACTGAGTAAATTTCTCGAATTTCGATAATGTTTTTAATACAAGGTTGTGGCATAATGACTATTCTTCTTTGGCATTATAACGACATAGAAAGGAGCTTTAACTTTTTTAAATGAACCAATCGGAGCCCTGAAGTCAGGCAAATACTGCCACGCTATTGGTCCGGTAAAATAAAAGGCCCCTTTAATAAGGAGTTTCTAAAAAAAACAAATACGTCAATGATAGTGAGAAACTAATGAGATGTAATTGTTTTATTCTGTGATAGTTCGTCTTCAGACTAAAGTCTATTTTTTAATTTGACGAACCAATTTGACAGTTCGTATTCACACAATTTTGTGCTCTGCTGCAATCAAGTTAGAGTACGTATATACGTATTATACGCGATGACAATCTTTAAATGTCGGTATTCAATTTTCAGTTTAACTTACATAGGAATAAATCATCATAGTGTACGCATAGGAACTGTCAAATTAGTCCGTCATATTAAAAAATTTACTTTAGCTGTTTTCTGGTTTTTTTTTTTTAAGAAACCTGTTCTTTGAATCATTTCCATGAATAATTTGGGGGGAAATGCCAATAATCACCACGCTTGGTAGGCGGGTTGGCGATCACAGTGATGTTGTGGTTTAACACACTGAGAGCACTGCTGCCCATCCTCTGGAGGGTTCCCTCGGTCGTCTCTTACGACTCCCAAGACAGAAAAAGTTGGGCTGGGGTGGGGTCACGTGTATTCTATTCGCCGTCACCACACGGCTCATTGAATGTTAGTGCAGAATCAAAAATTTGCATTTTCACATCTATAGTTTTTTTTTCAGGTAAAATTATTTAATACTAAATCAAATACTTCGAATTACTTATATACGTACTAAATAAAATACGATAAAAAAAAATCATTAATAATGGGGTTACTGACCTATCTATACTTAATGACTGTCAAGGTCTTTTCAAAATTTGGAAATAGTGTTTTAAAATATCTCACGATGATACGAACAGTCCGGTTGGCACTCGGAGCAGATCAACAAGGCCAAATTTATAATTATTATCAGTATAATTTATATTAAAAATAGCTCTGCGATTTCACTGCAACTAAATTCCAGCAAACAAAATTTTTTTTTTTTTTATCTTCCTTTCGGCGGTTTAGAACCACAAATGAACATGATCACCAATAGTATTTACTACTTCTTCATATTTCATAGATCTTTATATAACTAAGTAAACCAAACCACTTTAATTGACTATTATAGAAAAAAACGGAGGATTTTTTTATGATAGCGCATTACTTTATACAGAGTAATTCGATTTTGATAATTATTTTTTAATGGAAAGGTCCGAAATTGGTCCCATATAAATTTGGAATAGAAAATCCAACTCTAAGACTGCTAAACAGAGTTGACTTGTAATGTAAGACCACGATTAACTTCGTCGTTTATGAACCGATTTTGATGATTATTTTTTTGTTAGAAAGAGGATATTTCAAAGGTTGTCCCGTAATAAAGATTGTTTGATGGCTAATGATTATGCTAAATCGAGAGGAACTTTAAAAAAACCTAGAGGCGACTGATTTTGGTTGAATTTTGTCCTTTTTTCTTTAAAATTATCATATAATTAATTGCTTAATTGCCTCTATGGTTTTTTGTTTGTTTAATTTTAATTGAATGTATGTCTTGAAATTTTATAATTAGATTTTTTATTTAAATTTAATGCTTGCCCTGAATTGTAAATGTTTATTAGCACCATTACGCAATGCGTATTCTATAACATAATGTGTAAATAAATAAATAACTTTTCCTGTTTTCACAAGAAGTTGATATTCGATATACCAAGCCAATTTCAAATCATCAACACTTCAAGTCTAGAACCACTCATGTGGGATTGTGAAGAGGTTAATATTAGCACAAACAACTCAGCTATTGAATAGTTAAGTAGCTGTGTGTCCTTGAAAACAGTTTAATGTTATGCAACATAACAAGAACACCTTTTGAATGAAAATAACAAGATTAAAAGCACATCTAGACGGCTCCATTTTCTCGTACGTTCGTGAGCTTTTTTTATCACAATGAACAATCGTTTCACCACCTTCCTGCCTGATGTTAATTGAATACAACTAATTGTCCGCCATGATAGAAACTGCGTACCATCAAAAACTGAATTCATTCTTAATTTATTCAAAATGTAGTGACAAGTCATTGATACAGGCATGGAGAATTAGGTAGGAGACCAATCCAGAAGATTAGATTTGATTTAAATAAATTAAATTAAAAATGTTCTTGATCTCTAGACACTTTTGATGTATGTACTCGTGAAAATAAATTCCCATACTGAAAAATGCTATAATACATTTTAAAGAAAGAATAACATAATAGGTTAGAATGAAGTATTATTTCATCTAGGAAAATATTAAGACTTTTGTGGTTTTCTCAAATCGGTGAATAGAATACATGTGTGTCACCGTCACAGCCCAACTTTTTCCGCCGCCGTGGGGGTCGTAAGAGGACAGGCAGCAGCGCTCTCTGTGAGTTAAAAACCACTGCGATCGCTAACCCATGCATCCATGATAAAACCAGATGATGTGGTCAAATCTTAATAGTACAACTACTTTTTTTTCCTGAACCAATGAATTACTGACTTATAAATATAACTCTATTTACGAAAAATAAGGTAGGTACAACCTGATAAGTAAAAATATCCCACACATTGGTCATATGTTAATTGTATGTACTTAACCATCTTTCTTAAATGAAAATATCAACAATTAGTATTTTATAAGAATGTTAATTTATTTTACTCCGACCGCTAGAGACTACATTACAACTCAAATAGTATGGATGATATCACATGTGTACACACTTGTCTGTATTAAATTAAATCAGGTGTAACTTTGCGAAAGTCATTTTTGTAATATAAACTAGTGGGGACGAGAGACGTTGTCCTATCTTATCTCAGAATATTAATTTCGAATTAGTACTTATAATTTCTTACATAAGGATCTTCTTCCGACAATTAAAACCACAATTAAAGAAGAATTAGAGATATTGGTCTAGCCGTTCTCGAGTTTTGCTCTGAGCAACACCTTAAAATATAGAGATTATTTTTTTATTTGGGTGTATACTAAGCTCGGTTACGCAAAACAATTTTTCGTGTATTATATGCAACGCCCGCCCCCATACAGTGAATAACACGCGAAAAATACAATGCAAAAACATAGATACTACCAGCAAATGCACTTCGAGAAACCCAAAAACTGCGACGCGCGTTTCTCTTCGCCTCTACACGAGGCATCCTCAAGCTTGTTGACCCAGTGACCATAGGGCACCGATCCAAAACATTTGATGCTAGAAATTTACTATTGGCTTTTAAGATCATTCTAATTACTTAATAGGTCACGTAAATTACCTCAACACGCAAGTATAATTTGTTCTTTTAATAGGTCAAATAGCCTATTTGATCTCGTGGTGATGGTATTTGTCACTGGGGGGGGGGGGGTATCTGACTACTCAATTCACACTTAATTATAGAATTTACATATTATTACTAAGTGGTAGACATGCGGGATTTGTGTAGATAAACCATTCTTAGGCTTATCTACCCTACACAAATAAGAAATGATAGTGATAAGAAATCTACAACGTTTAATAAAAAACGTCAGCGGAAGTCGAGAAAATCACTCAGACCATGATGCCATGTAACTTTACCTAAGGAACCCTATGTTAAATACGAAAAAAGAAATGACATTTACTTAAAAACCAGGTGGACAGGTGATTTGCGCAGGATGAGCCATCCTACGCAAGAGGCTGGCAGAGACTGGATGCGAGAGGTCGAAAACAGATCACAGTCGCGTGCAATTGGAGAGGCCTATGTCCAGCAGTGGACGAGTATGGTCTGACTCCGGTAATAAAAACTTACCAATCAACTGTTTGCCACTTTATATGAAGACGTACAGTTATTCAAATAGGGTCCCTAAGGATTTTTTCCCGAGTTTCTGACGTAACTTTTTTGGTTAACTATCTGTTGTAACTAGTTCTTTCTCTGCTATTATATGCATGTATTAAACAAATTAACCTTCCTCAAAAATAACTGTATCTACTAAAGAAAACCGCATGAAAATCCGTTGCGTAGTTTGGAAAGTCTAAGCATACATAGGGACAGACAGCGGGAGGCGACTTTGTTTTATAGTATGTATCTATTGATTGATGATTTGAATTTAAAGTACGTAACGCATGTAGGTATTACTCTGTATCCATAAGCACAGATCTCTGCCCAAGTTATGATTGTCCCGCTCTAATTGTGTTTGTGTAAAAGAGACAAACTATTGTTAATCATCACCAGTACATATTTTCGGAATACGGTTTCGGGTCGTTCAGAAATCAAAATCCCTAACAAATTCATTTCTGGGGCCCAAGTCTACTATTGCAAATTGTCATTCAATCGCAATTGATTTTGTTTATTTTATATGAAAAATTCTTAATTTGATTTCTTGGAATTCCTATCTAAGCTTGCACTGCATAGTGTAACTTAGCTAACTCTCGTTTCTTCTTAGTTCTTTGAATGTTAGGTAATGGAAATCGCTGTGGTTAGTAACAGAATCAGCAGTTGTTTATTGTTTAACAATCAGAGTATATAAATATATTGTATAGAAAAGTATATTACCACTTGAAAGTAAAGGTCACCATTCTTCTTATCAAACTATTAATTAACCAGTTTCATCTATAGTAAAATTGATGCTTAGTTTAGTGTGACAAGTTGTAACATCTTATTTTTTAGTTTATTGTAGATAAAAAAATAATAATTCGATTGTTATCTAATATAGACAGCTCACAAAGTAAAAGAAAACGCTTATAAAACTCGCGATGTATCGCTCATGCGACATCGTATCGCATTTTTATGTGGGAGGCCCAAATTTTCAAACTCCAAATATTTCTTATCTAGACGTTGCTGGTCAATAACCTTTGCCCACGTTTACTGTCACCTTCAATACTTAACTGTCTGATTGACGTCAATGATTTCGTTGACATTAATCCCCCTTAATACAGCTCCCGCCAGCTTTAATAACTAAGAGAAACATGGGTCCGTTGGTGTAGTGGTCAGCATGTCTGCCTCTGCTCCATAGGGCCGTGGGTTCGATTCCCACCGCTGGCAGGTATTTAGGTAATGAGCTTTTAAGTACTTGTTGGATGTGTCTGGGTGTTTTATTTATATAAGTATGTATTTAAAAGAAAAAAAAGTATTTAAGTAAATATATCTCGTTCTCTGATTTCCATAACACAAGTGCTTTAGCTACTTAACATGGGATGAAGGCAATGTGTGTGTTGTTGTAAAATATTTAAAAAAATAAATAAATGTTTCCTGAAAAGTCCTATCACATCGCAAATATCTGCGAACTAGCGATTATGCGATATAGTATCGCAACGCATTGTGGTTTTGTGTGAGATTCTGAGAAGGGGGAGGTAATTTTTTTCCTAGAAACTGCTTTCTCAAACATTTTATTATACTCTTTACTACACACATCAAAAGTGTCTAGAGATGAAGAACATTTTTAGCTCTAAAAAAATCTATTTTTTTTTAAATCAAATCTAATCTTCTGGATTGGTCTCCTACCTATGTGTACCATGATATGCAATAAATATACTGAATACTGAATACCTAGTTTTTGTAAAATATATTCTTGATTGCAACCTTCTAAAATGTACTTGATGATCCCTAGACACTTTTGATGTCTGTAGATACATGAAAGTTAAGTCTTGTTAATTAGACACACACGTCACACACCTGTATTGCAGATAGGTGCATACCTAATTAACAGGCGATAAATATTCAGGACACACTAAAATGTTATATATGTACGTACATAAATACGATACGTGGGGTAACGATTTGTTATGCATTAAATGCAGTAAGTAGACCAGGTTCATATAATTGTTATCAGTCACAAATAGGTATATACATAACCTAACTATCGGCAATTGCAGTTAGGTATGTAAGTGTTAGTAGGTAACTGCTGACGGATATTACGCAAAACAAGGTAACGAGGTAAATAAAGCATTATTTTTCTATATTTTTATTATTCCATTTTTAACAGACTACCAGAACCAATTCGATAGCTGCAGGATATTAAGAGACGACACAATTTTGAACTCTGCTGCAAAGCAATGAGAGTATATATTACTCTATGAAAATATTTTCAGTTTAATTCACATAATACAGTATCATAGAAAACTTAAGGAAAAAAATCGAGGATAATTTAAAAAAAAAATGTTACGGGCGACTAGTAGGTAGTGTTTGTCGGTTTATTTTTTGTTAATTATTTTGTGTCGAATTAATATTTCTATTCAACTCGAAACTAACTCACTAACAGGATGATGCTACTGGCAAAAGGTATTCACGCAACACGTATTGTATTCCGCATTTCAATTTGATCAACAATAGAGCACCATCCGTACCTTAACAGCTATCAACGTGTATAGGTGTCACAATGACATGTATTTTTACAGTACACTGTGACCAAAGCACCTATTGTGTACAACTCGCATTATCGACGGACCCGTGTCATCATATTGCTGTTTAAACATACTTCAATTTACCGAAGTTGATAGTTACCTCAAGTGTAATGTAGAATGCCAATTCTTATTCTGTGTGAAATATTTCGCACCTAATTTAAATTAGGTGCGAAAAGCCAATCGAAACTTGTTTTGATGGATAATTTACTATCACAATACACGCATAAAAATCACGTAATACAAACCACGGAAGAGACAAAGAGACAAATACAACAGTGGCAAGAAATCACATTGGCAATAAAAATAATAAAAAAATAAATACACTTCACGCCTTTAATCCCAAAGAGGGGTAGGCAGAGGCACTTGCTAAAGCAAGTACCCACGGTTGACCATGCGTATTTAACCCAACGGCAACGTGACAGGGGGTGAGCTCATCGCCGTTATAGGGTTCACACACCTTGTGGTGTGCGGGTTTCATCACGATGTTATCCTTCACTGTACG
>SJJU01022263.1:0-14955 GCA_012932125.1 Conopomorpha cramerella | reverse complement strand
AAGAAAGTCGTCTTAGTTACACTATTTATAACTCAAGAACGGCTGAACCGATTTGGTTGAAAATTGGTGGGGAGGTAGCTTAGAACCTGGAGACAGACATAAGATACTTTTTATCCCGATCCTGTGAGACGTGGAGCTGTATAGAGGGTGTTATAGTTTGTATGAAATACTGAAACTACGCAAATGAAATCGCGGGGCATCCACTAGTATGTATATAAAAAAAGTCCTGTTAGTTACATTATTTATAACTCAAGAACGGCTGAACCGATTTGGTTGAAAATTGGTGGGGAGGTAGCTTAGAACCGGGAGACGGAAATAGTATCCTATTGTACCCCGATCCTGTTGGTCGCGTTGCTATATAGAGGGTGTTATAGTTTATATGAAATGCTGAAACTACGCGAATGAAATCGCGGGTCGTCCACTAGTATATTATTATTATATAAATAAGCATTATTTTTATGATGCGGTTCTGGTGTAGGAGAAACATTTATTTATTAAAAAACAGGCTGGCTTGGCAAACGTTGTTTTGCCAATATTCATTATTAACATTGTTTGTAAATAAAAATAAATACACTTCACGCCTTTTAATCCCAAAGCGGGGTAGGCAGAGGCACTTGGTAAAGCAAATGAACACGGTTCACCAAGTGTATTTAACCCAACGTGACAGGGGGTGAGCCCCTCACCGTTATAGGTTTCACACACCTTGTGGTGTGCGGGTTTCATCACGATGTTGTTCTTCACCGTACGAGCGCGCGTTGCGTATAGCTCTGAAAAGAGTCCTAGTTATATTTATATACTGCTTAATATGTACGGCTTAATTGCAATAACTACTGTTTTCTATAGAACACATAAAGTTCTAAGGATAACAAGTAATGTTAGAAGATTGGCAATCAAGATATTATCTTTTTACAAAAACTGAATGCATTCATAATTTATTCAAAATGTGGTGATAAGTCATTGATACAGACATGGGGAATTAGGTAGGAGACCAGTCCAGAAGATTAGATTTGATTTAAATGAATTAGATTTTTTTTCTTGAACTATTACATGAGTCACTTCATTGAAAGATATTTTAGGTACATCTTCATACTATTTATTTCTTCAAAATCAGTTCTTCCGTGAATGAGTAACAAACCACAACACCACTGCGATCGCCAACCCGTCTGCCAAGCGTGCCCATTAATGGCATTTCTCCCCAAATTATTATGAAAATCGTTGAGGGAGGCCCTCGTCCAGCAGTGGACATCATGTCACTGAGATCAATCATATCATATCATCATCCAAAAATCCATCCATAGAAACATTTCCTATGTCGGCCATTTTGGCATCAATTTGAATCCGTTGAAAATGTTTTTTTTTTCTTTCAATCTCGCCTTTTATTCCTAAATCGTAGGCAGAGGCACGTGCTAAAAAAAACTGCGCATTTAATCTAACCAGATATCTGTTGAAGCAGTTTTACTCCATTGTAAAAAGCTTTGATATGGTATATTTTTGGCCTATGTCCAGCAGTAGACAGGTATGGGCTGATGATGATGATAATGATGATGGTATATTTTTATCTATTTACTAGCTGTCCCGGCAAAAAGTTGCCTTTGGACTCCGTGTATTGGGAGAAACACAACTGGTAGATGCATAAAAAATAGATAGTAACCGATTATTAGACCTACTGAATACGCATATAAAATTTGGTAAAAATCGGTAAAGCCGTTTCGGAGGTGTACGGTAACTAACATTGCCAATATTATAAAGAGAAAAGGTTTCAGTTTTTCTTTGTTTGTTTGAATTAAATAGGCTCCGAAACTACTGGACAGATTCAAAAAAATCTTTCACTGTTGGAAAACTACATTGTTCCTAAGCAACGTAGGCTACATTTTATCCCGAAAATCCCACGGGAAAGAAAAAACGCGAGTAACACCGTGCGGTACATCTAGTATAAAATAAATGTGATCTTCTATCAAAAAAATCTCGAACGATAATATAATTTGGAAAACCAGAACTGAAACAAAAACGTGAGAGTTGATTTCAATTGAATTTGAACCTTATTGTGTGTTTATGGTGTTCTATCATCAACTAGATACAACACAACTATTTTTTTTAATTTGTTGTACATTTTACTTTAGCCAATAGATTATTTAGTAGATGGAATATAATATTTGGGAAGGTGTTGACAAGTTCCAGGGGTTCTGTTCAAAATAGAGGGTATGATTCGTATTTAACATAAGGTCAATTATATTCATACTAACCATATTCAGATAGGTTGGAAAGGGATATGCTTAAATACTTAGTTATATTATTAGTTATACATTAGCCAAAGAAGTTTTCACTTTGCAATATTGCCACTGTTCCAAATAATATAAAAAGTAGCACATTTGACCTCCCCATTTCCTATTTGTAATCCCCATCTTGAGATATCGACTAGCAGCTAGCTGCTGTTCAGACACGAAAGCGGTTGGTTCTGGACAAATCTGGTTACATCCGCCTGAAACCGGTTTGAACGGGGATAAGGACATTTAGACGTAGCCAGTTCCAACTTAGACTGGTCTCATTTCTAAAGTATTCATTCTTATATTAGAGATCATGTTATAATGGTTTGACGACTAGCTTTTCAGACCGCGGTAGTCCTTTGGGAAAAAGTCGCGGGGAAAACCTTACGTGACAAGTGCGCTATTTTAGAAATGCTTATTTTTATTTTATATTTTTTGCTGAAATTCCGAACATCCATATTAATCAATCAACTGAAGTCGTTGGCCATCAAAAAGGGTGTTTAGTGTTTGATTCTTAATATTTTGGTTTTGTGCCTCTGTGATGTAGTAGTTAGTTGACATAGTCTTGAAATCACGAGGTTCTGGATTCGATACTGGACACCAATAGAACTTTTTTTGCAGCGCTCGTAAGGTGAGGGTAAACATGGTGTGAAGTATATGTGTGTGTGTGTGTGTATGTACAAAGTATAAAACAAAATCTCCTCCCGCAGTTTTTCTCTACGTATGCTTAGATCTTTGGAACTATGAAACCGTTTTAGGTGCGGTTTTTTTAGTACATAGAGTGATTCTTGAGGAGGTTTATATGTATAATACATGCATATAATAGCTGAAACACTATTTATCCCTATGTATGCTTAGATGTTTAAAACTACGCAAGGGATTTTGATGCGGTTTTTCTTATTAGATAGATTGATTTTTGAGGAAGGTTTGTATGTATGTATAATATGTATGTATAATACATGCATGTAATAGCAGAGAAACGCTGTCAATACTGTACATTAGCAAAACAACGTTTGACAGGTCAGCTGTCATCATCATCATCATCATCATCAGCCCGTATTTATCCACTGCTGGACATAGGCCTCTCCAATTGCACGCCACTGTGATCTGTTTTCAGCTTCTCGCATCCAGCTTCTGCCAGGTCAGCTAGTGTAAGATACTTTACTACCTAAGTTGGGAAAGTAAATTAAACCATTTTTTTCCGTGTTTGTTTACAATAATACACACACTTCACGCATTTTAATCCCAAAGCGGGGTAGGACTTGCTAAGCAAATGCCCACAGTTCACCAAGCGTATTTAACCCAACGTGACAGGTAGTGAACCCATCGCCGTTATAGGGTTCACACACCTTGTGGTGTGCGGGATTCATCACGATGTTTCCTTCACAGTATGAGCGTTGCGTCAGGAATGGTACACGTCCAGTAGACGGACTCGAACCCGCGACTTCCCATTTTACTAGTCAAGTATCCGACCAATTGGACCACAGACGCTTGTTTACATTTATATGTATTAAACAGTAATGTGTGCATCATTATCACAAAACATTTATGCGTCTTCTTCGTAGAAAAGAGAACATTTTGCAGTTGTCACATTTTCCGCCGAGGCGGACAAATGGCGTACGTAAACTTGAGGCTATCTCTCTTTTGTCTCAAAGTTTTGTGTTTATTCTAAAAGAAAAATAGTACGGGTTCCTTTTGATAAATCTTATCGAGGGAACTTTTAGTACGTTTCCCTTACAATCGATTGTTTGAATAATGGCCGATTTATTTCGGGTGTTGTTTGCGTCCGCGTGGAAAATATTTCTAATGTTTAGGGTAAGTTCTTTAAAGGCACTTCGAGCTACGTTTATTGGCCATTATGTTTAAACTGAAAATATTTTGTATAAATATTTTGAGCGACTTCCCGGTTACAAGTCAAGTATCCGACCAACTGGACCACAGACGCTCCTTTGACAAATAGAAATTTTATTTTGTTTTTGTAAATATAAATATCATGAAAATAACCTGGATCTTATTTTCAAATCAAATCATTTATTTCTTAATCGTTATAAGTGCTATTACATACAGATATACAGTAGAATAACACAAATCCTGATGAAAGTCATGTATTATTTTAAAAACAAAACAAAACGACCCCGAAGTTCGAAGTCGATGAAAAGAAACGTTCCGATGTGAATGAATGAATATACTCTTTATTGCACACTGTACATTACAAAATAAACAATTACAATGGAAAAATTTCAAAAGGCGACCTTACGCTCATAGCGATTTCTTCCAGGTAACCTAATTTAAAGCTTACAGGAGAAATGGGTAATCTAAAAGCATTATAAATATTGAGACTACGATTGTCGTAGCTGCTACGGCGACGGCTACGGCGTAGACATTATCAGCTACGTAACCTCGTAGTAGTTTGAATGAATCTTTATTGACTTATTGTTTGGCGACCTTATTCAGGAGCTTAACAGATAAAACAATATAATTATTGGTCAGGTAAGTGTTGCTGTCTGAGGGATAAGTCTGCTACGCTCTCGTAGTTGAATCGCTCTGGCATCGTACCGGCAAACTGTTTTACTACGGTCAATGCGGAAATGTAACAAAACAGTCAAGGCTTTTCACCCGTGAAAAATGCTACGTATAGTTATGCCGAAAGCGTGAATCAAACCAGCGAACGTACGAAATCAGCCATTCAATTACCAATTTATATTAAAAGTTACGGTGCTACAAAAGTCGGTTCGTAGCCTATGATTCCGTGGAAATAAGCAGCTAAAACAAAGTTCATTTTTCCATTTTCCGTGAACTTCAGTCGCACGTCATTAGGTGTAGTAGTGACTCACGAAAGCTCTTTATTGTTTTTTATTTACCACTTTTAATTGAGCCTTTTTTTCATGAAAACATTCTACTGTGTAGGGTCTAGTAAAATACTTATTAGTACGGCGTAGAACAAATTGTAACTTATGCTTTTCAGAGAAGCCAAGCCATAGATTAGTTCCGAGTAAATTTTGAATCTTAATTTAGGAATTCTGTTGTTTGTATGGATGTCCATGAATTATTAATTCCCATGAAATCTAGTAGATAAACAAACTAGTTGGGCAGCACACGGCTTTACCGGAATTATAATTAACTAGCTTTTAGTCCGCGGCTTCGCCCGCGTGGACTTCGGTTTTATTGCGGTATAAAGGACAACTATAAGAAAACTTATCATTCCTACGGAAAAATCTAAGTTTCCCTCGGGAATATCATTTTTCCGGGATTAAAAAGTACCCTATTATTTAATCCGGACTTCCAAGTTTACGTATGCACAATTTCAAAGCAATCGGTTCAGTAGTTACGGCGTGAAAGCGGAACAAAAAAACAAAATTTCGATTCATAATATTATGCGTATAGTAAGGAAGTATATACAACATTTTCTGGAATTTCTAATACAAGTAGTATTAATTTCCGTTCAGGAATAGTAGTTTTTTCCTTCACTCCGTTTGATCTCAAAGCCCAAGCTACGCACAGGCACTTTGCTGCTGCCCATGGGTCCACTAAGTATATTTAAAAGGGGATGAGCTTGTCGTAGTTTTTCTGATTCGTATTTATACACTTTCCGTGCTTTTCATAAAGTTAGAACATCGCTAGTACACTGCTAGTGAAGATCTCAAAAACTGGTAAAATGTACGCTAAATACGAATAAGTCAGTCAGTAATATTTCAACTACACACATCAAAAGTGTCTAGGGATCAAGAACATTTTTAGCTCTAAATGAAATCTAATTTATTTAAATCAAATCTAATCTTCTGTATTGGTATCCTACCTAATTTTCCATGACTTATCACCATATTTTGAATAAATTATGAATGAATTCAGTTTTTGTAAAATATATTCTTGAATGCAATCTTCTTAGATGTACTTGATCCCTAGACATTTTTGATGTGTGTAGTTAGTCAGTTCGCTATGAACAAGCGTTTGACCACCATGCTGTTTATTAAGCAGCGATGTGGTCTACGATAGAGCACACTTGTCTTATGCTAGTTTAACCACGATGTGTTTCTTCAACTCACGAGCGTTGCGAAGCAAACATTAGCTCCGATAAAGATATCCATCAATTCATGTCCTGTACAGCAGTTTTAAAATCAACAACCGCCCAATGGCAAGTATCCAACTACACTCGACACAAAACATAATTAGAAACAATATCTACAAGTAACAAGGATTTTTTTTTTTATGAATCGCGTGCCCTCGTAACGGTCAGTCTATATTTATTGATGTTCTTAGAAATCTGTCGGTTGTTGTGAATCTACTGAATTATTGAAAACAATAACGTAGTGGTTTGGCTGTCCGGTGCTCGTCAGGGATCGTAAAAAAAAAATTCTAGCTGTATTTTTTCCCCGATCTCGGAACGGTATATAGAATTACGTTTTAACGAAAAACAAAATTCGTAAATTATATATCGCTGTTCGTTTCATCATCATCATCAGCCCATACTTGTCCACTGCTGGACATAGGCCTCTCTAATTGCACGCCACTGTGATCTGTATTCGGCTTTTCGTTTACCGAAAAGAAAAAAAAAATCACACGGTACTTTGTTTGTCAACAGCTCGTTTCGCCGAAAGTACATTTACAATGACTTTTTCACACAAAATATGCAGGTGTTTGACAATAATATTATTTCACCTAGAATTTCGTAGCTTTTAATGGATTATTATTTTTTTAATTGCAGTTTGCAGAATTGTGAGCGTCTGTGGTCCAGTTAAGAGTATCTGTGGTTCAGTTGGCCAAATACTTGACTTTTACAATCGGGAGGTCCCAGCTACTGGACTGACGTGTACCAATGGGACTCTTTTTCAACGGTCGTACGATGAAGGACAACATTGTGATGAAACCCACACATCACAAGTTGTATGTATCCTATAACGGCGATGGGGTCACCCCTTGGATTAAATACGCTTGGTGAACCGTGGGCATTGGTTTAGCAAGCGTCTCCGCCTACTTCGCTTTGGGTTAAATGGGAATATTTATTTATCACGTATTACAAAAAAAAATGTACTTACAGCTATGTGCCAATGCGACATTTCCTGGCTAAGTTTGTCACCTAATATTTACAAAATAGGTTAAACACAATAAAAAATTTAACATAATGAAATAAAAATAATAGTTAAATTGGATGTACACATTGTGCAAAGCAATATTCGGAGTTCTGATTTCGAGGAATCAATGCGCGGTCTATAAATCACTTGTAAACCAAATATTTTACTTAAGTACCTTTGGCAAATAAAGATAAGCTTTATAAACTTCGATTCATTTCGTGCTGTAATACCCGGTATAAACATTGGCAACCTAAAACAATAAGCACAAAAACTTAGATAGTCAGTAACTAAATTAAAATAAAATAAAAAAATAAATACACTTCACGCCTTTTAATCCCAAAGAGGGGTAGGCAGAGGCACTTGCAAAGCAAGTGCCCACGGTTCACCGAGCGTATTTAACCCAACGTGACAGGGGGTGAGCCCATCGCCGTTAGAGGGTGGTTCACACACCTTGTGGTGTGCGGGTTTCATCACGATGTTGTCCTTCACCGTACGAGCATTGCGTTGCGTACATAGGCTCTGAAAAAGAGTCCCATTGGTACACGTCCAGTAGCCGGACTCGAACCCGCAACCTCCCGATCACAAGTCAAGTATCCGACCAACTGGACCACAGACGCTCAGGCTAGGCTGAATAACTTCAATTCATTTCGTGCTGTAAAACCCGGTATTAAAATTGGCAACCTAAAACAATAAACACAAAAAGTTAGATAGTCAGTAACTAAATTATTAAGGCCCTTAACCGTTGATGGTGGAATAAGTAACGGATGACTCAACTTGTGAGTACGGAATAAACTGTTCCGGTAGGCCTATATTAATAACTTAGTAAGTTACGGTTTCAAGTAACTGAGGTAAATACGTATCTAATGAACAAGTGTGCTCCGTTATAGATCACATCGCTGCTTAACATCAGGCAGGCTTTTTTTTAAACACAATGAACAAGCATATCTCTAGTATACTATATAACTAGACAAGATTACACTCTTGGGGATCGTCAGAGACGACCGAGGAATCTCTCCAGAGCCCGGGCAGCAGCGCTCTCTGTGAGTTAAACCACAACACCACTGCGATCGCCAACTTGCCTGCCAAGCGTGGCGATTATTGGCATTTCCCCCCAAATGATCATGGAAATAATTGGGGGAGGCCCTCGTCCAGCAGTGGAGGCCATGTGCCTGATGATGACGATTTATTTATTTATATTATATTTTAAAACTTTGACTACAAACATCGAATAGATACTTGAATATCTGCATGAGTTTTTAAGAGAAAACGAAATGGCGGTTTAACCGACCTTTTTTTAAAGAAATTGTCTTGTAAGATGCGGGTTTTTTTTTTGTTGTGTTTAGGTATAATGCGGCAATCTTCGTTTTATACCACCAAAAATGGACGACCACTAAGCAAAGCAATACATACTAACGACCAAATATAAAAGTCAAGCAGCCCTACCATGGTTTCCATATTAGCTGTCGAAATGGTGAAGTATTATTAAAAAAAGATAACTGTTAAATTGCAAGTTTTAAAATAAACCCTGATTCTAAATCGATTTCATTTGATACCCCACTTGAACATATTTATTCAAGTTAATAATAAATAAATAATATTTTCATCCCCACATCCAACCCCCATAACTTTTGACAGCGTGAACAGATATCGATCAAACATAGCTTATTAGCACACTCGGCCAAATCAGCTTTCAAACAAAAAAACCGCATTAAAATCGGATCATCCGTTTGGGAGCTATGTTGCCTCAGACAGACACATACACACCCAGACCCGTCCAACTTATAACGCCCCGTTCTTTTCGCGTCGGGGTTTAAAAATAAACGAACATCAGGCCTTTTCATTACAAAAAAAATGTGTGCGTGTACTAGTGTACACACGTAAGAAGTGAAACTTCTTTATGGCCTTATTTTTCGCAAAATGATAAGGGCATCTACATGCAACTTTCCAGAAATTGGTTAAATAAAGTTAAATTAGATAAAGTTTAAACAAAAGGATTTTATTATCATAGACATGAATACAATTAATACAATTATTTCACTTTAACTTTTATACCTCTACATTGACCGATAGTTACAATCAGAAACTGAGGTTAACTTTAAATATCTTAAATTTAAAAAAAGATGGCGCGTAACGGAAAAAATGTGACGCGTAACCGAAAAATGTGACAGTAATTTTTTTTCCAACGCCAAAGAAGTTTCACTTAAAAAATCTGAGCAAATACTAACGCGATGGGGGGTTGACTTATACTAGATGTTTTCCTGAGGGCTGTATGTAGCGTTCATAGGCTCAAAAAGTTCATTGCCACACGCCTAAAAAGCCAATCTAGAGCCCACAACCTCATAGTAGCTGATCAGTGGGCCACAGAAGCTCTATTTATTGTGTCTTAGGTCATTTTCAGTTTGTCTTTTTTAATAGATATATTTACGACCCAGATGGTCAGCTGAAGAGCAAGAGAACCCGTAGCTACCCAACGCGAGCGGCCTTAACCCGGAGCATGGTGGTACCACAAGTGTGTAACTATTCGACGGGCCCGTTGGTGTAGTGGTCAGCATGTCTGCCTCTGCTCCGTAGGGTCGTGGGTTCGATTCCCACCGCTGACAGGTGCTTAGTTGATGAGCTTTTAAGCACTTGTTGGATGTGTCTGGGTGTTTTATTTATATAAGTATATATTTAAATGAAAAAAAAAATTATATAAGTAAATATATCTCGTTGTCTGATTTCCATAACACAAGTGCTTTAGCTACTTAACATGGGATGAAGGCAATGTGTGTGTTGTTGTAAAATATTTATTATTTATTTATTATGGCGAACGTACACTCGACTACCTCACGCCGAAACTGTATAACGAATTGTCGGGGATCATCAATAATGCTGTTTCCAAACAAAATCTAAAATGTCTACTTAAAAAGCACTTTCTGGAATTATGTCCGTAAGATATTTATCTATTTATTTATTTATCTTTAAGATATATAATGATGTAGTACCTATCTATCTATCGTAAAACAAAATCAACTTGTGTTTTCGGCTTCTCGGCTTCTGCGAAAACAGATCACAGTGGCGTGCAATTGGAGAGGCCTATGTCCAGCAGTGGACAAGTATGGGCTGATGATGATGATGATTTATGGTGTACCTAACTTCGTATTATTTGTTTAAATACTGATGCGCGCGGCTCAACAGTGAGTTACATATAGTGTTAATTTTAAATTAGCCTTTTATCTGCCAACAAACTGTTCTGCAGTTTGGCGGAATTTTATTTTATTTTATTTTATGTAATACCTAATGTGTAATTTAGTGAATAAATTAATTAAAAAAACCTATGTACGGAACGCAACGCTCGTACGGTGAAGGACAACATCGTGATGAAACCCGCACACCACAAGGTGTGTGAACCTATAACGGCGATGGGCTCACCCCCTGTCACGTTGGGTTAAATACGCTTGGTGAACCGTGGTACTTGCTTTAGCAAGTGCCTCTGCCTACCCCTCTTTGGGATTAAAGGCGTGAAGTGTATTTATTTTATTTATTTTTTTATTTAATAAAAAAAAATAAAAGCTACCTGTCTACCGTGGTTTTGAAATCTATACACATCTAAAGCCACCAAAATTGTTACGAATGCGGGAATCGTACTCGCGACTGTCGTTCTTGCGGTGATGCTCTTACGATCGAAGTTGATGAAAAACGAACCAACTTCTCTGGTACTAGTAGCCCGACCATTCTTATAGTTCCCCTCGATTTATCGGGTTTGCCATCATCAAACTCTGATTTCCTTATCATAGTATCACGTTGGAATCATCTTCTTTCCAAGAAAAAAAACATGATAAACGACGAAGTTATCCGCTAACAAACATCATCATCAGCCACATAACGTCCACTGCTGGACGAGGGCCTCCCCCAATGAGATCCGTCATTTGGGGTGAAATGCCAATAATCGCCACGCTCGGCAGGCGGGTTGGCGATTATGACGTCATGGTAGGAATTTCCGACAAGAACTGAAGACGTCGACTAATCCCCTTTACTCTAGAGCGTGTTAAATACGCCCCGTTCTCTATCTCATTCTCACATCTACACGAGAGAAAGAGACATGCGATGTCGATATCTGTTTCCCTTGTAGAAACTTCACTTGGACGATGTTACGTAACCGAACGGTTTTAGTACATAGCCTTCTGTATTTTTTTTTTACAACATTTGGGAATTTTAGTAGTCGTAAAGCTTTATATCAAGCATTATAGGGAAAGAGTGGCTAATTTACTTAAACATGGCGGTAGGAGAAATATATGGAGATTTTTTTTTGCGTCTTTACGAATTAGGCACACAATCTATCACTATATTCTAGTGGCGAAGCTAGGAGATAAGCCGGTACTGAAAAATAGGCACTTAACCATTATTTATTATTATTTAGCTTATTTAGATTTTTTATTTGTCTTACTTATTTGAGCTATAATAAGTCCCTACGCTACTTAATTTCCTTGAAAATATTTGTAAATGTGCCTGGCATAGGCTTGTCTTGTACTACCGGCTAGCTTAGCCACTACTATATTCATGTCATTGCATGTTTTACCATATTTAAAGAAACGCATTATCCGTGTGGTGACGGCGAATAGAATACATGTGTCACCACCCCAGCCCAACTTTTTCCGTCATGGGGGTCGTAAGAGACGACCGAGGGAGCTCTTCAGAGAACGGGCAGCAGCGCTCTCTGTGAGTTAAACCACAACACCACTGCGATCGCCAACCCGCCTGCCAAGCGTGGCGATTATTGGAATTACCTCTACGCCAGAATGATGCGAGTAAACTTTTTTTTTTGTTATCTCTGCGCTGGTAGTGTTCCGCGAGCTTTCCTTTTTTGCACAAAAAGAAAAACGCTTAATCGATGAGAGTCA
Organism: Conopomorpha cramerella; assembly: GCA_012932125.1. Classification (NCBI taxonomy): domain Eukaryota; kingdom Metazoa; phylum Arthropoda; class Insecta; order Lepidoptera; family Gracillariidae; genus Conopomorpha; species Conopomorpha cramerella. The sequence goes on along the minus strand of SJJU01022263.1, from coordinate 2,742 downwards.
CGATTTATTTGAGGAAAATAAAATGTTTTCCTTTATATTTCTTATCGCCATTCAAACTCCAGAGTATTAGGAACATGCAGAAAGAAGACGGATATAGCGTGGCTTAAAATGTTCAGAAAGTTATGCTTACATTTTTAAAGCGATTTCAAAAAAGGAGGTTGTTTAATTTGACCATATAAATGCTTTTTTATGTTTCTTCGTCGGATAACTTCGTCGTTTATGAATCGATTTTAATTGTTAATTTTTTTTTGTTAAAAAAAGATGTCGCTCATTCGGAGCAACATTGACTTATTTGCAAAATAGTATGAAATCAAACTGTAAACGACACATTTTTTTTCTTTTTTTCAATAACACACACATTCATTGCCTTCATCCCATGTTAAGTAGCTAAAGCACTTGTGTTATGGAATTCAGACAACGAGATATATTTACTTATATATATATATATATTTCATTTAAATATATACATATATAAATAAATAAATAAAACACCCAACACCCAGACACATCCAATAAGTGCTTAAAAGCTCATCACCTAAGCACCTGTCAGCTGTGGGAATCGAACCCACGACCCTACGGAGCAGAGGCAGACATGCTGCCCGCTACACCAATGGGCCCGGCCACATTATTCATTGTCATTTATAATTCATGTACAAATAATTATTACAAAAGTAAGTAAACTACCATCCGTATGCTGACTTTACAGGCAAAAAAAAATAATTTTAATTCGGTTAAATCATGACATTTCACATCACCCGCGTTACTATCGATACCCTGTCAGCTATCGTGGACATTTTTTCATGTTGACTGAATGAGTTCACTAGAGCCGCTGTGAAAATATTGCAACAATATTGTTGTTACTCAATATTGTTGCAATATATATTGTTGCATCGGGTGCGAATATAATTAAAGACAAGCTCGAGGTTACCTTTGTTATTTTATTCGACGTTTCACTCGTGACCACGACGCATGCAACTGCGTCGAAACAGAATGCGAGCACCTTAAATATCTACGATATTTATTTACTTCCCATTAATTTCCCATAAGTTTGGGACGCCCTCTATAGTTTAAGTCCTTAATTATAATTTTGTATAACTTCATTACGCATTGGTTACACAACCTGTCATGTATTCAAATTAAAATAATTTTATTGCCTTCATGTGTGTACAATAGGTGGTAGTTTTATGGGTGTAGTCTCAACATGAAACCCTGCTAGGGCACTGCAACATTATACTAAAATAATATAAGTATGGTACAGCTAAAGTGGAAACTAAACATTAAAAACTCTTGTAAATTATAAAAACTATTTTGTATAATTCTAATACATTTATTTATTTGCATCCCATGTGTAATGCATCTAGTGCATGTGTTAATCAATAAATAAATTTTACCATCTTGACGAGCCATTTACATGCACGGCTACCTCAACCAAAACAGAAGTCCCGAAGCTGCCAGAACACCAACTAATAGTTTTCAAAGATTACCCACAGTTGGCCGCCGGCCAGGGTATCGCCTTCCGGTCTTACCCCCGGGGTAAGTCCGGGTCTGTGGGGGCCGGGGTAAATCCGGACGGGGCAGTTAGATCCAATTGACAGTTGTCAGTGATAACTGCGGCGGATTCAGTATTTCGCAGGTATTTATATAGGTTGACAGTTTAGGCGTTCGGTACGGGTGATGTTTGAGGGTAGTTTGTAGATACTTGTAGTTTATAAACGACAGTTGTGGAATAGTGGTCGGAAAGCCGCTCTCAGCGACTGTTAAGGGTTCGATTTCGGCTTCTGTGTGATGTGGCTTTCGAGATATTTTCAAGGCGACTGGTTTTGAATGAGTTGATATGAAATTTCGAAAACTTTGTTCAGGAAAAGAAGTATACCATTGAAATCATTTGCTGAGCAAGAAAAACTTTTAATAGTAGTTATACAGTACGGATATGAAATCTATAATATAAAAATCAATGGCAAAGGACCGATTTCGTTAATTATTCCTTTGTTGTACTTATTAATGACAGCAGAAGGTTCAAGATTATGAAAAAAAAAACATGCACTTCTTTACTACATGTCACCCTTGAGGTTATACTAATTTCATATTAATGGTTAAGAGTAATGGTCTTTGAAACGTTATTGGGCTCGTCAATATGAACAACTTTTACTGCGACAATGCGAGGAAATAAAAAAAAATTAAATCCTCATAGGTCCATCCTCATAGGATCCAATGTCATCTCCTGAGGCAAAAAAAGTTGTTCATATTGACAAGCACAACAACGTTTCAAAGACCATTGCTCGGGGTCCTCGTAAATGCTGTATGTTTGTATGTATGTACGTATACATTATAAACTTTTCTCTCACTCTATCTATCAAAGAAAACCGCATTACAATCCGTTGTATAGTTTTAAAGAGGGGAGGCGACTTTATTTTATACTATGTATGTCTGTGGTGATACCGTCTGTGGTCCAGTGAATCGGATACTTGACTTGTAACCGGGAGGTCGCGGGTTCGAGTCCGGCTACTGGACGTGTACCAATGGGACTCTTTTTCAGAGCCTAAGTACGCAACGCAACGCTCGTACGGTGAAGGACAACATCGTGATGAAACCCGCACCCCACAAGGTGTGTGAATCCTATAACGGCGATGGGCTCACCCCCTGTCACGTTGGGTTAAATACGCTTGGTGAACCGTGGGCATTTGCTTCAGCAAGTGCCTCTGCCTACCCCGCTTTGGGATTAAAGGCGTGAAGTGTATTTTT
>SJJU01022257.1:0-12810 GCA_012932125.1 Conopomorpha cramerella | reverse complement strand
TTAAAAAACGTTACCTATTTTGATGTAGTTTTCTTTAGTAGAATGAGGAAGGTTTATGTATACATGCATATAATAGCAGAATAACACTGTTAATAATGGATATTAACAAAACAAAATTAGCCGGGTCACCAATAATAATTATAAAGTTAATATTGCACTGTCGTTATTGTTTTAAATATCAATCAATAATTTAGCCAATTGTTATTCCTTTACGAAACAGTAGATACCTACGCATCAATTCGAAGGATGACATTGATAAGTGGTTACTTCAATATCACTATACAGTGTGATTCTTGCACAAGTATATTGAAATAGCTTTAAATACCGGCCATTTTATTGATTAAAAAATATATTAAAAAGACATTTTTTGTTTGATGTTTGCTTTACCGTTCCTTATTAGAAGGAAAATTGTTTCAATGTTATAGAGCCCTTAGAACAGATAACTTTACAATGACTCTACAATGAGTTCAAATCAAAAAATGCCTCTGAACATAAAATATTTATTCAGTATTTTTTATAGCGTCCGTTGTCAGATACTTGAATTGTTATCGGGGGTCGCGGGTTCTTGTCCGGCTAGTGAACGTGTACCAATGGGACTCTTTTTCAGAGCATATGTACACAACGCAACACTCGTATGGTGAAGGACAACATCGTGATGAAACCCGCACGCCACAAGATGTGTGAACCCTATAACAGCGATGATCTGTCACGTTAGGTTAAATAAGCTTGGTGAACCGTGGGCATTTGCTTAGCAAGTTACCCTCTGCCTACCCTGTTTTGGGATTAAAAGGCGTGAAGTTTTTATTCTTGAAGTTTATATATTAAGTTTTGTCGATAAAATAGGCCATATTTAAAACCATTTCAATTATACTTATGCAAGAATCATCCTATATATGCCACCTTTGTCTCAGTTACTGCTAATCGCCTTTAAGCATATTATTATTACATTTAAAAAAACTCGCGTCTTCTTCAATTCTTGCAGGCAAGTAAATAACTTGCCTGCTTATTTACTTTTTGAGAAATAATATTTTAAGTGTAATAATAATTTCAAAATAAGAATTTTAAGTTGTCGAAAGAATCTAAAGAAGTGGTTATTTCTTACATGTAAGATTTACTGAAAAAGAATACTGAAACTCATAGTAAACAAAGTTTTAATATAAATATGACCGAAACTCAAGATAGTGACTCAGGCCATGATACCAAACTGCTTTCCTCAAGGAAAATTAAAAAAACGAAACAAGGAAATATGTATACTGAGTGTGAAAGGACCTAGGTCTTAGAAACGTTGTTGAGCTCGTCAATATGAACAACTTTTATTATTTTGTTTTTTTAATTATTCGCATGTTCCCCATAAAAAAAGTTGTTCATATTGACAAGCCCAACTTTTCTCACTTCTTCAGACTTCAGGTCTTTTTACACTCAGTATATCTTTTTAAACAGACCTAACGATCAGCTGATTGCCACTTTGAAAGAAGAGGATAGCATTTTTTTTTCTTTAGGACATAAGTCTCCTTTGGGAAAGTTGTATGTTATCATGGACGTCGTTCTTGAGTTTTGCTAACATTTTTATTTAGACCTTCAACATATGGTAAATAACTAATATCTCAATTAAGTGTACCAAAACAACGTGCTATGTTGACAACTTATCAGCTGAGATCGTTAAATGCGAATTTGATTGAAAACAAACTTGACAGTAGTTTAATTTGAGAATAATTAAAAAGTAAGTCACTATCAAACTTGATTTCAATTAAAAAAACGGGCTCACATTTTATTTATTTACTTATTTTACGACCCTTGTTCATGACGTATAGTCAGGATTGATTTTAAAAACAATAATAATTGTTTTTTTAATCTCCTTTATAATTAGGGACTTTAGTACACAAACATCGATTTGTTTTTCTTTCGTTTGATACGCTTCAACACTAGCTCTAACGTCACGTTGGGTTGAATATGCTTGGTGAACCGTGCAAATTTGCTTAGCAAATGCCTCTACCTTCCTCACTTTGGGATTAAAATGCGTGAACTGTATTTTTTTATCATTTAAAATCAGCCGGGATTTGCAAGTGTTAGGTAAGAGAGGTTTGAGATGAAACAGTGATGGAGGTTTAGAGAACTTGATATGTTTCCTAACGCGATGTCACATAATAATACACATTTATATTATAGTTTTTCTAACGAGAAAGTAGTTTTCTTGACCACAAATCTTTGAATACAAAAGAAAAATCGTTTTAGTTACACTATTTAGAGAATCAAGAACGGATGAAGACCAAAAAACTTGATGGGGAGGTTACTTAATACAATAAAACGGACATACGATATTTCTCATACCGATCCTGTGCGACGTGTCGCTAAATAGAGAGTGTTATAGTTTGTATAAATGAAACTACGCGTATAAAATCGCGGGGCTGTCATTAGTATTTGTATAAAATAATACTATTTTGTAAATTTATTATCAGCAGACACCATTACAACGCGGGGGTGAGTGAAAACAATCTAAGTATTCTCTCATATTTGTAACTCCACAACGATAAATTTATTGTCTTCTTAAATTCTCTTCTTTGATATTATGTAAACACAAACTTCTTAGTACAACTGAAACAAGGGCCATGAGAATTTATAAATTTGTTTTCATTCATCCCTTAAGGACATATTGACCAGTGTTGGAGACAAGCGTTCCAGGTCACGCTTAGCCTCATATTTAGGGATCAAGTGGACAAAATATTTAAGTAACTATGATAGGTAGCAGCACATAATTCAACACACTTGTGAACCTCTTATCTTACTTACAGCGTATATTAGACTACAAATATATATTGATATCATTATTAAACTCGTCCTAAACCAGCACAACACTTTAAGGCTTTGATTGCTATTGGTGAACCGCGGGCATTCGTTTTCTAAGTGTCTCAGACTGTCTCGCTTGAGAAATAAAAGGCGTGAAGTGTAATAATTAAAGGGTGATGAAATAGTACGCACGAAATGAAAATTAAAAACCTCTTCCAGCCCTGATTAGAAGACTTAACAGCCATTCATTATCTTATCACAAGATCTCATCAATATTGTTATGAATAAACTAGTAGAGTCATAATAGCATTCAAGTATCTTGCAATAGAGGCGTCTTAAAGATAAAAATCTATATTATTTAACTTCAATCAATGTCACTGTACTAAGTGAGATGTCTATTCAACTTTATTATTTATTACGCGGTGTCACAAATAACGCCCATCGCGTCGTATCTTGTAGTCTTTACTATTATAATCTCGGCCATAGTATCTTATCTTCCAACTCTATGAAAACTTGCTTAAGCTGACCCGCGCTGGAGACGTAAAAGTATTATTTACTTAGCTCAGAGTAGTATGTAAAAAAAAATAAGGTGTGTTCAGATACAGCGTGTAAGGCGTGCGGCAGCAACATGCGGTTCTCGCAGGACAGACTTTCCCTCGTGCCGGAGCCAGATGCTTCTAATTCTTCCAAAACAAGATGTAAAAGGCGACCTAAATTATTTTTAGGGAACGAACCAATAATCCACATAAACCCACCTGTCAGGCTAAAAGTTTCAATAAAATTATAAAATAACAATAAATACTGATATGGTTGTTCAATCTGATTATAAATTACATAATCTAAATAGTTTTTGTAGACGTACTATAATGCGCATGCACCACACGTCCAATGTGCTTACCTTGAATCCAATCTTAACCCCAATTTTACTGCATCTTGCATACAATACTAATTTGTGATGAATGCCCAAGACTGATCTACACCAATGTATAGCGCCTTTTGGGCCTACAAGATGACACTGCCGTCAGACCACACAGAGCGCGTCACGTCGCAAGCCGCTCGCATGCCGCTCTACGTTTGGTCACTCCTTAAAATATATTTTGACATTCAACGTTGCCAAAATACTTAAACACTTTGACCCAAACATGATTGATTGAATATGTCCATTATTGTTTCAGGTCAAACATCGTGACCGCTGTGCGATGCGTGCGCCCGCGCATACCAATAGTGATGTGATTTACTGTAAAGTTTTATAATGTAATAGAGGCAAGCCTGTCGATGTGCGGTGGAACCTTCCAGGCTTTGTCGTCGTGTTGTGTAACGACACTAGAGTTATCAGTTATCGGGGTTGTGTGGAGATGATAAGTGTTAAGTACAACAGAACGGTTCTGGAATTCGGGTGAGTGCTACATTATAAACATTTTTTACTTTCAATTTGTAACAATACGAGGTGATTCTGAAATGCCACTTTAAGCGGAAGTCTACTGTTTCCGTAAAAAAATCTTGATCGAGTAGATCGATTTTTTTTTGTCCCTGGTCATTGACACCTGCTGAAATGGACTCAGTACATAACCAGTGCTTTATAAAAAAAACTTCGGGATTATTTCCGAATCTCCCTAACAGGCCCATTCCTTATCATGTTGAGTTAAATACGCTTCGTGAACTGTGGGAATTCGCTAAACAAATGCTTACGCCGCATTTGCATTGGAAAGGCGTGAAGTAAGTTTTCTATTTAATTTCTAAACTTCCTTGGAAGATATGCAGATACCTACCCAGATAGATAGATGGAATTTGCATACAACCCTATGTACATCATCCCATGTTAAGTAGCTTTAGCTACTAGGTATGAAGTTCACACACAAGTGTGTTATGGAATTCTGACAACGAAATATACTTACTTAAAGACAGATTCCTTTTATTCACACACACACATCCAACAAGTACTTAAAAGCTCATCAAGACATGCTATACCAACGGGCCTTATGTTTAATTGAATTTCATTTCGTTTAATGCACTCATCATTACTTAAATTCCACAGTAACTATAATGACATTGACATTTATGATATCAATACATAGTATGAAACAAAGTAGCTTCCCGCTGTCTGTCCCATGTATGCTTAGAAAACTACGCAACGGATTTTGATGCAGTTTTCTTTAATAGATAGAGTGGTTGTTAGGGAAGGTTTTTATATGTATATTATATGCATATAATTAACCGTATATAGACGGCGTATAGAATACATATGTAAGTAAATAGTGGAGTAAGAGGAGGCCGAGGAAACTCTCCATTGAACAAGTAGCATAACACCACTATGATTGCCATGTGCCAACCCGTCTGTCAAGCGTGGCGATTATTAGAATTTACCCCATAAATGACCACGGAAATCACTGTGGGAGCCCTCGTCCAGCAGTGGACGTCTGCATATATAATAATATATTGGCAAAACAACGTTTTCCGGGTCAGCTAGTAAAATTTGTAAATTAACTGTCTTTTTTTTCATTAGTATTTTGTTAGTTCTCTATTCCTACCTGGATAATGTGTATGGAAATATCCTAGGAAACCGAACCACTGTTTCCACACAAACTAAGTTCAAAAATAACTTTAAGGTGGTACGTTAGATCCTTGGTTGATTGTAGTCCTAAGTATAACTCGAAAATGTGTAATTTTATTTATCGCTATTTTCTGTAATGAAGACGTTAATGCTACTTAAGAAACCTTTAGCAAATAATTCCTTCGTTTTATGCGTATTTTGTTATTTTTCTTTATGATAAATTGTTCATATAACCTTTTATAGTTAATGGCGCATACGTAATTAGAATGACCAAGGAATGTTTAAAATTGTGTTTTATTTTATTCTATAAAATTGTACTTAGTTACGTAAGTAAATAAACTTGGGTTCACGTGAACATTCTTTGGAAATGTGACATAACACGAAAAACCTAATTAGTTTGAGCCCAAACTTGATGATGTTTTTAAAGATCGTATAAATAAATACATCCACCGTAAATACTATATAAGTATATTTAATTATTTCTATAGATATGTTGCTTAGGTTGTCTTTAGTTTTCTTTTCTTACTTAGCAGCTATTTAAAAATAGTGACTTAAATATTCACTGTATAAGTTTTTATTTATAGGTAACGTTAAGAATCAAATTATGGATGCAACATTGCATTCCTTAAATAAAATAAATTCCATTTAATCCCAAAGCGGGATAGGCAGAGGCACTTGCTAAGCAAATGCCCACAATTCACCAGTTGTATTTAACTGTATTTAAAAAGTTAACTGTTACTAATCTTTATCAAAAAACAAAAAATGTACCTACTTCAAATGTTAGACTATGACCGTTTTCTGTCACTTATTGTTTTTTATTTCCGACATTTCATAACTGTCGGTTAAACTCCAGATAGAATACGAAGATGGGAATATTTATCGAATGACCCCATCTTTCCGTAATATTGTGAACGGTCACACAGTATGTTGGTCCTTTTCTAATATTTGCGTGTAAACAAAGACACCGAATGACCGAGACCTCACGCTGCCGCGACTTCCACCGAAAAAAAAGGCAGTGACGTAAGCACTTGTAATACCTGAGATAGTGAAAGTGTCAACAGACTTGGATGGAACCCTGACCGACGACGAACGAGCACGCCATCGCGAGATCCAAACACATCTGCCGATGTAAACTTGACCTTATGTATATTGAATTACAGTCCAAACGAGTTCGCATGAATATTACATCAGGTTCCGGTAAGAAAGCGTGCTCACTGCACGTAGCCAACATACCTTCCTGCTACTGTGAATTACTGCCTAATGAACTCCGAACCTCTTTGAACTCTCGTGTGACCCTTCAAAAGAAAATATCCTGTTCTTCAATTATATAGAAACTAATAATAACGAATTTAAATTTTGCCTAGTGGTCAAAATACTCGACTTTTAGAGTCCCTACAAGGAGGTTCCTGATTGAATTCAGGCGACCGTTTGTGAAATATCCCGAATAATAAAAAAAATGAACACTTCTTCGGTATTTCTTCGCAAAAATTTAGTTACGTAAAACACTCTATGCAACATGTTTCAGTTTCATTCGACACTAGTATCTCAGTAAAGTAAAAAAAACTACGTAATAGAGCTATACTCATCAGTAGATTATAGGCTTTATTGATATAGGTACGTGCGACCTCGAAAGCTTACGTTTTGCACGCAATTTCGGACCGACTACAAGGTGCAAACACCAATATAACATGATCTAGCTTTAAGAGTAAGTTTTACTTGTATCGAGGTCAAAAGACGGTGTTTTATGCTCTGACTGACCTTTGGGTCAACAGCTCCGAGGTACCTGCGCTGACTCAGGAAGACCAGGGCTGAGTTCGTGACGTTCCAAGCGTATCAAGATAACATTAATTGAAGTACCTGCTATGCTAAACAATGAAATGCATTTAGATGTGTTTCCTGTAAGCGATTTCGTAAAGGAAGTGGCATTTAACCAGTGCGGTAATTGATTGAGATTATTTTGTTTGTTGTTTGGTTGTTTTGATGGGTTTCTTTTGTGTAGATCGATTATAATCAGCCCTTGGAGAATTAGCAATGATATAAGCTAGCGCGGCCTAAACTAAAAACATACCTAATTATGTCGATAAATAAGGTCAAATATCAAAATTGGAATAATAACTTGAAAGGTTAACGTTACTACTGTTTCATTGTTACGAGTCAAAGATGTGTCTATTTTGAGAATCTTTTTTTGTAACTTACATTTTTTTATATAAGCTTCCATTATTTCGTTAGAAAAACTAATATGATCATTCCTCCGAATGATCTGGTTACCCCAATATGGATTAACGAAAGTTACAAATGCCCTATGTAAAGTGCCCAGGGTATAAGTTTCTTACGAACTTACTCATGACCAACAAATAAAAATTATCAACGAAATCGGTGCAGTCGTTCGCGCGTTTATGTTTTCTTCGTATTCGTTAAACATATTGGCAACATTTCGTATCCAACATTTTACGTTAAACTTCGTTTAAAATATTGGCATAGCGAACTTTAGCTCTCCTAAATCGTACAGCTGGTGCAACACGTGGGAAACACAATTGTGTTGCATAACATTTTAGTACGCCTGGTTGACTACACACACGCACCTTATGTGTGTGACACAAGACTTAAGAAAACATACGTCACAGTCAAACACTCACTTTCGACGATTTATTGAAATTCCAATTCAAATTTTTCTGTGGTAACTTCTGAATAATTTACTCTCGAGATGTATTGGAGTCGGCGCCGCAGTGATGTCGCTGTCTTGTGTACTGGACTACTTACTAAAGTCATATGGCCCTATGCTCCTCTGCGACTGCTCTGGCATCAGACCAGCTCAGCCCCCGCACTCACTCGCCGTCGACGACGGTGCGCCGCCGCCGCCACGTATGCACGGGATTATTTAATCATGTACCTTTATGCATGTCCTTAACTACGTATATGCATATATTATACATATCAAAACCTTCCCTAACAACCACTCTATCTATTAAAGAAAACTGCATCATCACTTCTTTCATTAAATATTTTTTACGATAAATGATTTTTTTAATCGCTATTATTGATCTGTATGCATCGAATTCTAGATCACAATAGGTGAACATTTTCAATATTATTTTTATATATTCAATGTATTATATGTATTTACGTAATAATCATGAAAACGCGATAAAACACTGTGCAACGTACATGATGTATTACTGTTTATTTATTTATTTAGCATTATGAAAAAGATACAGCTGATAGTAACACTTATATATGTATATAAATACTTAGTTATAGGTAATAGAATTAAGTTTTCACTTTCAATAAGGGAAGGGGATTAATCCGGAGTAATTATAGATTCTGAAATAGAACACGCTGTCTCCACACTCCAATCTAAATCGAACCCACATAAGGGCGTTTCTAATGATGGCGAAAACTAACTAACTATTATGACGGTATACCAGCTCAACTTTACTTATCACTTGTATGTCAAATATGAAAAAACCAGTTTCACCAAACCTACTTCCATACCATGAAGTATTAAAGGCATATTAAGTTATGTGATTTCAAATCACTAAACCCTCCTTGCGCTATTTTAATTAAAGTGAGACCTCAGTGTGTGAAAGTGACAGCGTTATACCACCCATCTAGCGCAGTCCCTGTCACATAAGTTAAGCAATATTTCTTCTCATGGTACGGCCCCTGAAATAACCTTTGTATAGTCGACGTCATCTAAGAATCAAATTCTGACAGGTCGATTGACATGCCAACCCTAGACTGATAGTGTTATACAATAGCGGAATGATTCGACTTATTTTAGAATCGATTTATGAGTGATGTTTTGGTACCATCTAAATATATAAAAGGAGAAGCTGACTGGCTGACATATCAACGCACAGCTCAAACGGTTAAATTTAGGCACTTGAAATTTGGAACGGACATTTTAGCTCAGGTACCGTAAGGGTGCACTAAGGAATTCCAGAAATTTCTCCGGGAACGGAAATTAACGGAAAAATACTTTTCTATGAAAAACCTAAACCACTCAAGTTGACGCTTAAAATTTGGGACGCAAGTACTACTAAACTACGCGAATGAAATCGCGGGCGTCCACTAGTCAATTATAGTCATCGTAAGTTTATGTTTTATGAGCAACAGATAATGCATTTAAGGATTCGACAAGATGAAACCTTTTTGTTTGCCATATAACTATTATAACTATTTCAATGAAATTATTTAAGAAAAATACTATTTATTTCACACATAACTGCATAATCGTAACGTTGTCACTTCGATTCATGAACAAAAAAAAGCACAGCGACTATTAATTGATGCTGAAGTAGAAATACGACGTTCAACATTGGGATACAAATGCCATCGCAATACATTTGGTTGTCAGTCACATCCATTCTAAAAATTGTTCATGGGCCTATAAATTTGTCAGAATTTGCTTAGATTACCTCAGACCAAACTCAACTAGACTTGCAAGCCGAATACCACCCTCAGTCTGTCTATTTTCCACAAAAATGTATGGAAAATGATGTACTTCTGGATCCAAACTGTAAATTTTACTACTAATTTGTCAGTTTGGATCCAGATTTTCCCCGAGAGAGTCCCTTGTAAGGGATAGAAGATATTTTTTCTTACTCTTTCATATCGTTTGTCTTGTTTTATTCTGAACGTCGGTTTAGAATTGCATTTATAGCTGTTTTTGGTCTGAGGATGACGCCGACTATAGGTATAAGTGACAGCGTATTTATTGGCATATTGGTAAACGTTTAACACATAGTAAGTACGTAGTTCATTTTCAAGCCTTGACTACACACACATCATAGTTCGGCAAACACCTATTTTGTTGTACTACAATGGTGTTAAGACGCTAAGTTCTCTTTGACCTCATTACAAAAAACAATATTTACTTACTTATCCGAGAGATGTCACGCTACTTCATGACCTTTTGTAGTTTCCAGATGTTGTAAAGCGCTTTAGATATGCTTTGCGAAATACTTCACTAGTGTTTGTCTCTTACAAAGCCGAAATCTACGTTGTAAATTGCCACATCTATGACAAATGTGACCCATGTTAGGCACTAAAACTGCCTATAATTATCCTAGAAATAGTTTAAATGTCAAAGTTTGTGATTACAGCATCTGTAGTCGGGTATTTGGATTGGCAATGAGGAGGTTATGCGTTCGAGGACGGATTGACTAGGAGCGTAGGTACCAATGGGACTATTTTTCGGAATCTATGTACGCAACGCAACTCTTACACGGTGAAGGAATACAACGTGAGGAAACCCGCATACATACCACTAGGTGTGTATACCCCGAAACGGCGGTAGGCCCACCCCTTTTCACATTAGGTTAAATACGTAGAGTGATCCGTAGGCATCTGCTTGGCAAGCACCTCTAGCTACCCCGCTTTGGGATTAAAAGGCGTGAAGTTTATTTTTCTGTAATTATTAATAAAGGTTCTTCACGGAACTTCATCGGTCCTTCATGCGGGAACAATAAAGAAGATAAAAGGCGAACAACACCGCGGAGCACTGAATCGATATTCAAACGACCCACGACTTTGAAAATACAGGTTCTCGATAATCCCTCTCAAACGCCTTCTTTTTGCCCATGCCCCTACACAGCTATAATGTCATGAATACTACAAGAATATGGGACATTCTTAAAACGTTGTGATTATAGTTACACACGCACAAGTATTTTCAATCCATTAGTCGATGATTATTTATTATTCATATTCATAAATAATGACTATTCCGTGTCTAAATCGGAAATATCGAAAAAAAATCGCGGAAAGATTTCGATATACATAGAAATAAATATGAATATCAATTAAGTCGCGTCCGGACACTTCCGTCCGTGAACTTTACTACTCTCACGGTCACGGGAACGCTCGGACGTTTTGCAGAAGGCTATATTATAACAACTTGCATAAATTCAATAACAACCATCTGTAATGATGGAATAATACTTGTGTGACGCACATACCTATCCGAATACATTATGCGTGTGAAACTATACGGCACAGTTGTTAATGCACCATTTTTTAATAAATAATATAGTAATTCCTCTTTGATATCCTTGTCAGCGAAGGGACATCGATGACGTCATGGGAGAGTCTAGAAAGCATACAAAGACATTTCGCGCGGAATCTTGGCGTTACTACGAGACGATTTTAGTATGCATACTAAATCCATCCTTCGAAAGAGAAATAACTTAAAAACTCCGCTCCGACGCACATATCCTCAGACTATAATAATGCCACACCACTTTCCATGTGTTTTCTCCGCACCTTCAACGAACCGTGGCGTCTCGCATTACTACCATAGAATAAACACATCGGTGATGTAAACCGTCTTCTTCCTTCGTGCCATTAACCCTTTACTGTATCAAACACCATAAAAATAATGCTTTATAGACTTCCCTCGACATTCATGTGTCTTTCAGAGAAAATGCTGTACTTGGTTATAATTGCAGCGGTCTACATAAACAAACGTCTCTTCTGCTAGTCGTCTCGGAAATCCGTAATTTGAGAATAGAATGCATAATTCCCACGGTAACTGATCGCAAATCTGTTCTCTTGATCGACACAATCGATAAATAAAATATTGCTATGACATCAATATTCAATCATCAATATTTTTAAGCCGTTTCAGTACGTATACATTAAACGATAAAATTAAATATCTACTGCAAACAGAATCATGTGGATACGAATTAATGGAATCCTATACTCTATGTAAGTCGGAAGAGATTGTGAATTCGTAACAAAATATTTTTGCACTCCATTTAACTAACCTAGCTTTAACCTATTGCAGCAACCTATTTGCAATCAAGCCGTGTAGTTACGGCGAATAGAATACATGTGTTACCATCCCAGCCCAACTTTTCTCGCAGTAGGGTTCGTAAGAAGCGACCGATGGATGGAAGTCTCCAGATTAGGGGCAGCAGCGCTCTCTGTAAGTTAAACCACAACACTACTACGAACGCCAAACCGCCTGCCTCCCTGCGTGGCGATAATTGGCATTTTTGATGAACCTATTTCAGGGACTACGATCAAACTTACCAGACAAATAATACATTTAGAAATACAAAATTCTGAATTATCAGAAACATGTAATACTAAAAATTGTGAAACCTAAATAAAGAATTTAACGTATCTATCGTATAACGAATTTATCAAAACAATTTTTATGAGCTTTCGTTGAGCGACACACTAGCTGCAGGCTTTCTGTCTTTTAAATATGGACTGACTGTGCATGCCTTTCCAATTAATCAGGTCATATGTCAAATCAAGACGAAGACGAAAAAGACGGCAGAGGGGTCATGGAAGGAGATCTGCAGAGCCCTATGTACCCCCCGGGTATGTCCTAGCATAGCATATAATTATTTCAAGAAGGTGACGGCGTGACGGTTAAGCCGTGTGGTGACGGCGAATAGAATACATGTGTCACCACCCCAGCCCAACTTTTCCCGTCATGGGGGTCGTAAGAGGCGACCGAG